>MU223212.1:471859-482641 GCA_018584345.1 Thuja plicata | reverse complement strand
GTTTCTTTTTTCTATTCACAAAGGAGTTCATACCAACAATCTCATGGAGGCCGTCGCCATCCTGGTGGCTGTGGAGCATTGTTGCTTGCATGGATGGCGTAGTATTATCTGTGAAGCTGATTCACAAGTTATTGTGAATTTACTAAATAGACAAGAGCTTTCTGAGATCTGCTGTAGCTGACTTTGGTTATTAAGCAAATTCTCCAGTTGTGCAAGTCTTTTGACTCATATATCCCCCGTGAGTGGAATGGTGTTGCTGACTGCCTAGCGAAATGAGCTTCTAAGCATGGGCAGGGCTGAAATATTGTTGACCAGAGCCTCCTTCCCCCTGATTTATCTCATAAGCTAGATATGGCTCCTTAGAGCTCTTTGTTGTATTGTTCTCTTTGGCTTTCAATAAATTTTTTACCCCTCTTTTAGTTAAAAATTTAAAGAAAGTGTCATTAAATTACAATCTTTTCACAACCGTTTTTTATAAAAAAGTTATCCTTTGATCTCATACTTCTTTTTCTTCTACATCATTTTATCATTTGGTATGTGAATACAAGTCTATGTTGATACAATTATTGAAGAATACCATCTCAACCTCATCATTTATACCTCATATCCTTAAGAAGTTTGAATCTGAGTAAATGCCGTGAAATCATCATCCTTACTAGTTTTATTATAATCCTTGGATGACAATTTTTTTAAATTAATTTTATAATTTGAAGTAACGATTGACGTTGTGTTGATTAATTTAAATTTTTATAAGATAAAAGATGTGTCGGCCATACTGCAGACCACTCTTTTTCGTTTAAGTTCACGTTTCCACTCGAATTCTTTAAAATTTATTTTTCTGAAACTGATGGTCAATGCTTGAATTCCTTAGGTTATTATATTCTCATGTTTTTGTGAATGCTGACATGGCACCATAGACTTTTTGAACTTTTCATCGATTTCAGAAAATCCTTTGGGATTTTATTAAAAGAAAACCCTTAGAAATGTCCTTTTATCTTAGAATAGCATTTACTATGTTGGAGTTAGGGGCTAAATTTAACAGCTGATTCAAGGCAAACAGTTATACATATATATAAGTGATTTTAATGATTTTTTTTTATTATATGTTATACAACCATCAAATTTGGATTCTAGTGGATTAGCAAGTAGTTTCTAAAATACAAACTTAAAATTTAAATTAAACATCGACAGATGAAATTTAGTATAGTAGAATTATAGTTGAGAGGAGTGGAGATGTTTTTTTTTTAAGAATGCTTAGTGTATAAGAAATGTTAATAAATGACAATATTTGTTCTTTTGTACAACCTTGATCGATTAATAATAATACTTATAAATATATTTCAAAGATGAAAATTTTATAGCTAGCGCTTTCTCTAGGCACCTCTATGCATTGTTAAGAGCTATCTCCTCTTTGTTTAGATTTTTCTTGTCTTGAGGGAATAAGTGAGCACTTTTAATAATTTTTTAGTAAATAATGATCAAGACCGCCAATGAGAGGATCATAAATCTATCTTTAGGAATCTCCATAACTATAAAGACTTATAAAATAACAAATTAAAAGTGGTGAGCTTGTTGTGGAACTTAATAAGGCACCTTCTTTTGCCTTGGAAAATGATCTCCATTAAATGGTGAATTCAATTACAATACTAGGTATGTGGAAACCTGCAAGTATTGTTGAGAAAAAAAAATGACAATAGAAAAACTAGTAAGAAGAGTTGTATGCATCAAAAGTCCCCATTAATTTCTCAAAAATGAGTTTTAAACACATCTAAAATCTCAATAGTCTCCAAGTGAATCCAAACTGAAGATATTTTAGAGGATAAAACAATAAAATAAATTACAAATATTTAGAAAACTATGAATTTGGGTCCCCAATTTTTGCTCCAAAGACCTCTAAAAAAACTTATTAGTAAGATGTAGAAAATATAGAGAAATTAGATTTGTTTTCCCCATCCCTGCTCACTTTGTTAGATCTTGGTGGTTCTGGATTGCCCCCGTATGACTCCAGACCATCTTTGGACTATTTTGGGCATTTTTTGTCATGCTCTGCATATTCTCCATGTGGCTCCTAACCACTCCTAACACGCGTTGTATCTTCCTCATATTGCTTCAAACTACTCCCAACACACTCTGGATCATTCCTCCCCCTTGAGAGGCAATGGGCCCCATTGCACCAACACACTATAACAAGTGAGGAGAACATTTAGAAAATTTCTCTCTAATAAACCATTTACTTTGGTAAGGGGGTCAAGAATCACTCAATATGAAGGAATTTTTTGTTATCCTATTTCTTTCATCTACTTATTATAGGCAAGGTGTATTGCAACAGTATGAATTTGCCCAATATTGTTAATCATCTCTTAAAAATCAGGTATTGATTTGTGCAATGCATAGTATCATGATCTAGTTGTGGGGTATGCTAGACTTTGTCAATTGAATTTTTTACAAGTACATTGTAGTTAAAATATTGTAGGTGACGTAAGCACTTTTTGTTTTTTCAGTTATAGCTGATTTTGATGGTTCTACTGAATGGTGATGGTTGTTGTGTCATAATGATAACTATTAGCAAATGGTTTCACCCATTCATGGTTAATGTAAGTTTCAATTCTTACAATTGATTTCTTGTGAAATAGAGATCTAGAATTCATAGAGATTACATCACCTGTATTCGATATTTTTTTTTTCCAATTTGACAATAACACTGTGTGGTTTTGACTCATAGATGTCATATTGTTTATACATATATGGTTGTCCCAATAGTACCTCACACACATTTAATGGCGCTACATCACAAGGAACCTCATCTCTGAATGACTTAATAGAATAAGATAAGAAGCAATATCTACTTACTCAAGTATATCTTGCCCTTGAATGATCTGTCCCATGGATTATGGTTGTGGATGAGGTTTGGTCTACAAGTTCAATCTCTTAACAACTTCAATAGAGATTAAATTCTTTTGAGTTCCACTATCAACTATGAAATGTAATAGTTTTTCATTTACCCACATTTGTGAATGAAAGATTTGTTCTACATCTTTTTGAGGCAAGAATTTTGTAGTAGTCACCATGGCATAAGGATTTTCTTCAATTATATTGTATATCACTCTACATTAAATTGTACAACAAAAAACATAATTTTAAGCCAACTTCTTGGTTGATTGCTTGATGAAAAAATAAAATGTTAAATTTAAACAATTATTTTGTTTTAATTGAATACGTAAAAAGGATTAGTAAATTGGATTATAAAAATGTTTTAATGAAATTAAATCAATATTCAAGAAACTTATAATATTGTGATGGTGAAAACCACATATTTAATTTATAGTTATCATTTAATTTGGGTCAACATTTTAATGCATTTCGATAATTATAGTTACAAAAAAGACAATTTATGAGAAGACACAAAATTCTAGTTGATTGACTTATTTTGATGATTAGCCAATCTTTGTCCATAATGCAATCCCATTTGAAAAAAATACAACTTGGTTATCTAACTCTCTTTAGGTTTATAAGAATGAAGTTGTCCTTGCAACCATGATCATGATGCAATTAAATATAAAAAAGATTAAAACCAAACATTTAGCCAACCTATCCCATTTTACACTTTGCTCTAGGGTTGACTTTGCACAAATTTAAATTACAATTTTATGTTATGTTAATGTATACAAATCATTGCATTCAATTAAATTCTCACATCATATCATGATTAATTTTAAATTATGCACTCAATTACAATTTTATGTTATGTTAATGTATAAAAATCATTGCATTCAATTATAGTCTCACATCATACCATGATTAATTTTAAATTATGCACTCAATCACCTCTATTACATAAGTATTGGAGAACATTTATTGCATTCAAGAGAAAAATCATTCAAATACAACCAAACTTATCCTAGTACGTAAACTAATCCTCCCACTAGCATTATTCTTCATATAGGTAGTAGGGGCTTCATACCACTTTACTATTTTAAGTGACATGTTAGCCCAAGATTATTACTGGAACTGCTAAGGACAACCGTTTCCATCTAACCCCTCATTGATCATTACGGTTGATCACCAAAATAATTCTAAACAAGATGACAATATCTCCACACCCACCCTACATGTGTAGAAGTGAGAAATATATACCTCTCTCTCTTCCTCTCTATCTCCCTATCCTTATCTTTCCTTGAACCTCTCCCTCCCTCCCTCCCTCTCACCCCGTCTCTCTTTCCCTCTTCATATACCTCTCTCTCTCTCTCAAAATAATACGAGTCTTTTGGTTACTAAACATACTTATCTTTTTGGTTCAAATGTATTGTTTCAATTATGTTTGGATCCCTATAAGAAGATCTGTAGTTGGTTTCAAGATATCAGTTCTGCATAAGAATTTTGTTGCATAAGTAACATCTTTTTCTAAATATCTTTCCTATTCACCTCATGTACTACACAAACATGTACGTAAAACATAGGGGAGAGGACCTAGTAGTTGAGTACCCTAACTTTGTGCTTCTCAAAATCCTATGTGGAAATTAAAATCACTCCCATTTTTTTACATCAGCTTACTTGGAAAGTCCCCTGCTTATAACTAAGGTTTCAGAGCCACATCATCAAATGCGATGCCACATCAACATGCATTTTGCCAAGGTGTCCAAAACAACCCTAAAAAAGTGAGACCAATCGTAGTGCATTAGGGGGCCCCATACTTGTGCAGCTGATGTGGCATCACATGATCGGTTGTATTTTATAATAAGGGACACATTTCATTCAATTATGGGTAGTCATCATTAGCAAAAACAACTTTAAGTCACAACTATTGGTACAATGTTGTCAAAAATATTGGATATTAAATCAACAAGTGTGGATATTAAGTTAACAACTGCTATCAAAACCATTAGAATGCGTTCAGGTATTGGGTCCTCTCCCCTATACTGACCTTTTCCCTCGGTTAACGTCCATACCTCTTCAACATACCCATTGCACACCAAGGTACAATTGCTAGTAAATATTTATGTAGGGGTTGTTTTCCTCTCCCAACAACAATTAAACTCATATTTAGATTTTCCTCATGAGTGAACAAAAAGACCCTAGAAATCTTGTTTCAAGTTGGCGTACCATGTAGCATTTTCAATAACGCCGACCCTACCAATTAAAACTCTGTCTTGTAACCCATAAGTGGCAGACAGATGACTCAGCGACATAAATTTTGATTTCGGGTTGCCAACTACGCAAATGTTTATAATTATTAAAAATTAAGGTTTGAAGGTCCACATGGCAATCCACATAGACCCAGAAGGTTAGGGTGCACACTCCCCTCCCGTAACACTGACCCTACCAACTAGCAATCACACCTTAGTGTGCAATGGGAACGCCGTAGAGTTATGGAAACAACATTTAAGTATTTGTCCCTTTGTTTGTTACTCCTTATCATCCTCTCTAAATCTCCTTATCTTTGTATCAATATATCTCACCATCTATATATTTATATCTCTTCCTATACCTTTTAATCTTTACATCTCTATATTTCTTCTCCCATCTCTCCCTCTAGATGTATCTCTATCTTGTCATCTCTCTATCACTCTCTATGTCTATATATTTCCCCCTTTCTACCTCTCTCTATTACTTTCTACTTATATCTTTATCTTTATATTTCTCCCTCTCTCATTCTCTATTTAGCTTACCTATTAAAATAGAAAATTATTAGTTTTTTGTATATATTAATATGTCCGATTGTAGGTATTATTCTATTCTTAATTGTTGGGTAATTTATCTATAATTGTAAGTTGATAGTTTTTATATATTTAGATATATGCGATTGAAATTATATTTATATTTATTTGTCTAGAGAAGTATATTTATATTTGTAAAAATACCTATTAATAGATTTTCTTATAAGCATATACATACATCTATGTATTCATTTTTTTACATAAATTTATAATTAAATTTTAGAATACTTATTATAAAGCTACAAGTATTTATAATATCTACAAATCAATCATGCATTCACTTATAGGAATCCAAGCACAACCAAAAAAAATCTCTAAATAT
Organism: Thuja plicata; assembly: GCA_018584345.1. Lineage (NCBI taxonomy): Eukaryota > Viridiplantae > Streptophyta > Pinopsida > Cupressales > Cupressaceae > Thuja > Thuja plicata. Next base: position 476,605 of record MU223212.1, on the reverse strand, counting down.
TTCATTGTTGGTAGAGTATTTATAATTTTCTTTTCAAGGATATGTCAAGGTCATGGCTTGCATATATTATCATTATATGGACCTAAGTATGATTTTATAGCTTGAAATTTATCATTCCAGATTTTGGGCTACGCTTAAATGTATTAGGTTAGGAAGCAAAAAAATATTAGGTTAAAGACATGATTCCAGATATAATAAAGAAGTTGAGATGTATCTATCTTTGGTACTATTTTGTTTCACTTATTATTGACATGTCTCTTAACGCTATGAACTTTAGCACTTTGTCCCTTGGAGGCAATTATATCCACATGGATGCGTCTTACACACTACCCCAAAAGCAATCAACATTGTTTCATTCACCTGAGTTTAATATTGGCAGAGTTTGATAACAAAGACATGTGGACTTAGGGATTTCAAATCTTAAATGTTATGAGTTTAATTTCTTCTTGAAATCCTAGAATGCATGAGGTGATGAAAGAGAGAATTTTAATAATGTACAAAGCATCATAAGTTAATTTATATGCTGAATTTATAGAAAGACCATGTATAAAGAGAAAAGGAATAAGTTGGGGCTTCTTCTTTAACATCTAAATATAGGATATCTGTTAATTAAAAAAGAAATAGTATGTATGAAATCAAAAAATGATACAATATTATTGCTACATGATATTACGTGATTGCAAAAAGCTGAAAATTTAATTTATAAAATAATAAAAAAATATGTATACAAAATTTTGATTATAGCAATTTTATGAATATGTTAAGTGCAACAATTATTGAAAACTAAATCTTATGCTTAATTATACAAACTTCTATATATAATGATTTTATGAATATCTCAAGCACAACAATTTCATAGGACTCAATTAAATCCTTAAGTATAAAAAATTTTAACATCAACAATTATGTCAAAAGAATATACAACATACAATTCCTCACTAAAGAAAATCAAGCCATATTGCAAAAAAGTGTTTGGGAGAGTAAGGATTAGATGGAGCCAACAATCCAATTTGAATAGCACAAGCGCATGGGAATTATGATAACTTAGTAAATTACAAGAATAATGCAAAAAAATAAATTCAACAACCCTCCATTGTAATAGAAATTTACGATAATTGAAAGATTCAATGACATAATAAAGTTATGTAGTTTTTTGAAGATCCAATCATTCTTCTTGTCAATAGTATTCTACAAAAACAATTTGAAAATAAATAAACAAAACATGTTTGTTTGAAAGCAATGGTGAAAGCACTTTCATCCCTACTTACTGTAATACGAAAACTATTCAACAACATGAAAAGTGGGTGTGAATTTTTTTATTTTAAAATCATATTTTCATATTTCAAATTTCTCAAAAGCAATATATGAATGTGGAGAGTTAAAAGGTCTTGGTTAAAAAGAGCGAGGCTTTAGGAGACTTTGTCAATATAATGACTTAAGTTTGTAGATAGTCTGGTGTGGTTGTGTATTTACTGATAATATAGTCAATGATCTTAATGGCTACAAGTAAACAACTTTGATATAGATTTTTGTTAAAATTAGTACAAATTCCAAATATTGAGGGTGAAATCTAATATTTGTCATTTTAATAGAGAGATAGAAATATAAAGAAAGAGCGGAAGGGAGAGAGATTAAGAAATGAACAAATAGAGGGAGTTAGAGATAGACAAATAGAGAGGGGATTTCCACATGACGTGTTTGTTTTCTTCATTCTATACTTGGATTGCTACTTGACATTTGTTTGTCATCATTCCAAAACCTGTGAGGTTTTCTTCAATCTAGACTTGAATTGCTAGATAACATGCTTGTCTTCATTGTAGAGATTCAAATATCTTGACATTATATTTTTCCCTTCATTCTAGAGTCTACAACTGGACTGCTGCATGACATGATTTTTTCATTTTTGGGGTTTATAGGTTTCGACATTAAAATTGTCAGAAGGGCGTATGCCCAGAATCGTCCCAAATACAACCAACAAAGACACTAGGTCATTGACAATCATATAAAACCACACAATACTCATTAAGAAACCTCCTGTAACCCATGAAAACAAAAATTTGTGGGGTGGATGCTCCACTGTTGTTGTAAAGAAAGCCAGGGGTCTCAATGAAGCACCCAAAATTACTCCAAATGCATAAATATATCTTCCAATTCTGATAGAGTTGATCTCTTAAAAATTTGAAAGAAATGCCAAAAGAATTGGTGCTAGTATAACACTTGTAACTGTGAAACGCCTTGACCACTGGTTCTCATCAACTATGGGAATTGTCAAACGCCTTGGTAGTAGTAGTGGCAACTCCAAAAGAAATAAGAAAAATCTACAACATGATTTGCTTGTCTCTATTCCTTCATCCCAACCCCACAAAGGCCCTGGAGCCTCCACTAACTTAACCAATGCCTGATCTGCATAAATAGAAACACTTTTTGCATAAATCCATTATGGTACAGATGTGGCTGCTGGAAAGAACTCTGAATTACCAGCCAAACCTGTATCTGACTCTCGATCCAAAAGGGGTTGATGAACACTATTATCTTCGACATAAATGCTTTCAAGGACAAGATGCAAGGATGTCATTGACTCAACATCATTTTTTTTAATACTCTTCCTTAAGACCTCCTTCACGGCAATAGAAAAAACATATACAAAATATATGGAGACAAACCCCATTGCTCCCCACAGATTGAGCTTACCAATAATCAAAATCACACATAGAGAACCCAGAGTAAAGAGAAAGAAGGAAATATCTCTAACAAAGCAAAAGTGATCAATGGACACCCCAATATCACCCACAAAGAGACAGATTGATCCAACAACAACACATGTAACAAAAAAAACACCACCCAGAACACCATTCATGCCTATTTGCCCAAAATATTCCCTTAAAAAGGCTGCAACACTAACAAACACATCAGGAGTACCATTTCCAAGTGGAAGAAGTGTGGCTCCTGCAACTGTCGTGATGACATGTAACTGATTGAATGTTTGATAATGTTAAGTTGAAAGATAATGCAGGTCATTAAATTAGTTAATGGACTGTATTGTCATTGATGTGAACTTGATATCATCTGTATGGTCATGTACATAATGCCAAAGAATTCAGAGAACCAAAGGAACCAAAGTTATGCTTTTAGCAATGCATAAAAGTCAAGTATTCACTAAGTGACAAACAACACCGAAAGAGTGCACATCGACGGACAGAACAAAGAAGAATAGTCACAGTGATACTTGACGATCAGAAGCATAGTGTTTCCCGATGAAGCAAACTATAGAATGCCCGATGAGAAAAGTCAAAAGGTTGGCCGACGACCAAAGATACAGAGTTGCCCGACAAGTTAAATTCCAATGATGCCTTCCAGACGGAGATCACAAAGCTAACTGGAGTCTCACCGATGGATCAGTCAGTTGTTGTCGATGACTAACTGCAGTAGTGATCGACAGAACTGAGAGTTTAGAAAATGAAAAAATACCTAGCTGACAGAGCTAAAAATAGACTAACTGGTTGTCTACTTTGTTTTATTCGACCAGAGATAAGTGATTGCTTTAAAGCTAATTTTTATAGTTGGCAAGAAGATGTCTATGAGACAAATCAGGAGTTATGCTTTAAATCTAATTGGCTGGATTGTTTATCACGCCAAGAATCAAGAATCAAAAAATCAAGAATCAAGAATCAAGAATCAAGAAACAATGAATATTATGTCTATATTTAAGATACAAGCTTAATTCATTTACGAATGAGATTAAGGGGAGTGAATAGAAAGAGGATGCTGAAGAGAAACTAATGAAGAACACCTTCATGTAGTGCTGATCAAACAAGCTGAAGGAAGAGCTAAGGAATTTTGCAGACACCGACGAACAGTGAGCACAACATCACAGAGCAGAAAGTATGGAGCACAAGGATTGAATTGATACATTGGTCAGAGAGGTAATGCACTTAAATAGATCTGAAAATATACAATTCAAAGCTGCAATATGTTCAGGTCATAGTGTTTTAGTTTAACCATTGAAGCATCAAGTCTCTTAACCGAGCAGGACTTAACAGTCTTCTATATATTGAGGTACATCTCAAGGAGTGCCAAAAAGGTTGATTCATGAAAGTAGCATTGGACTTGCCCGATACCTATTGATAGTCTAAGAAGGAGGTTGATTCAAGGATGGTAGCAATAGATGCCCGATACTAAGTGAAAACCTCTATGTATAAAATCCTCTAACAAGGTCACACTTAACAGTGTGTTTATAACCTTTAACAGGGTTGGCTCCTAACAGGGCTCACTTTAGAAGAGTGAAAATTTGGGGGTACCGGTCCTAGTGGTTTTTCCCTTAACAGGGTTTCCATGTTAAAATTTATGTGTTATGTGTGTATGATTCATTTCTTTACTATCTTGCATCTTACATAGCTAACTTTGGATTGATCGGTATACTCTTCTTATTTACTAAATTTTGGTAAATAGTTATACTTCTTATCGGTAATCAAGAAAGAATAAGGATTGATAGAGGTAACCGACAGATAGTTAATCATTATTAGTATTTCATGGCATGCATCTTGTAGGGACATAATAATTTTATATTTATTGATTGGTGGTTAAGTTTGAAAGATAAATTTTTGAGGCCACTGATTCACCCCCCCTCTCAGTTATTACTAACAATTGGTATCAGAGCTTGTGTGCTTAGAAAGGAAGGTTTCAAGACCTAAGTCAAGATCACAAGATGAACATATGAGATGTGCCCAAGTTGAACAAAGACAACTT
>MU223212.1:431745-452243 GCA_018584345.1 Thuja plicata | reverse complement strand
TTATTAGTATTTCATGGCATGCATCTTGTAGGGACATAATAATATGAGATTTATTGATTGGTGGTTAAGTTTGAAGGATAAATTTTTGAGGCCACTGATTCACCCCCCCTCTCAGTTATTACTAACATGTCGGTGCCAATTTCAACAGACTTGCTAGCATCTCTAAAGTACAACAAAAGAAATCTGTGGTAGTATTTCCCAGCATATAGAACAATGCCACTAGCCATAACCCTAGCACTATGTACCCCAAAATAGAGACTTTTCCACATGTATAATAGAAGAAATTGATGTACTCAATAAACACTCCAGAACTACAATGATCTTGTGCCTTTATGTATTCACTCACTCTCATAATTCAGGTGTTGTTTCACTCCACTGCATAAATCATCATTCTCTTCATCTTCCAAAACCGGCACCACAAGGTTAGGACTTTCAACAAGGTTCTGGTGTTGGCCTTGTTCCATTGGAATCACTGTCATAAAATGCCTGATTTTTGAAGAATTTTCTGATATAATTCTTTCTACTTGATTGAAATCAGTTTTTTCCTTCTGATAACCTTGTTCCATAGGACTCCCTTCCACAAAATGTATGATTTGTGAGGAATTTTTTGATAGAATTCTTTCTACTTGGCGGGTATTAGAAATTTTCTTCTGATAACCTTGTAGCCTAAAATTGGACCTGGAAGTATGGATGCTCCAACCGTATGAGGATATTGAAGTTTCCCTTCTAAGATTAATAGGAGAGGTGGGCTTAATTTGGTTGAAGAAGTAGAAAACAGTAGTAAAACGAAGACTAAGTTAAAATCAGTCACAATTAGGCTTTTAAATCATGATCTAGCCAAAACCATGGTTTGCTCCACCAGGTTTTTAAATCACGATCAAGCCAAGGTTTTTCCATTTTAAAACAGACTTATTACAATAGAAGAATACATGACCCCCCCCCCCCCCCCTTTCTGATGATTTCAGCAAGAAACTTCAAAAAGAAAGCTTACCTTGTCGCTTTCTACCTCACAATCTTTCAACTGCGCCAATATTTATGAAAACATACAAATTATCTCCCAAATTAGCCTTCTACTCAGTCTTTTGCCCAAACATATTGAAAGCCAAACTATTTTATAACCTTTCCCCTACAAAACGTAGGCTGTTGAAGGTGAATGGTGCCCAATATACAAGCTTGAGCTACCTCTGGAAAATGCCCAGGCTGGGATAAACCAGCTACCAAGCTGAATGCAATATATTCTCCTGATAAATGATGCTAAGAAGAAGGCTGATCTTTGCCACAACAAATAATACTTCCAATCTGAAAACTGAAACACCAAATCTTTGTTGAGGTTTGCATCCCAAAAAATCAGACCTAGGGTTTTCGTCCCAAGCCTTTGAATCACTCCAAAGAGCAATTTTGAATTTTCATAAGTTGTAAATGTCAAAATATGCCAATAAATTTGACTTCCATCTCCTTATATCTCCTTTCAAAGGCAATTTGAACCCTAATGGAAAATACACTTGCACTTTATAAGAAAGCAATATTTTCCCAATTAAAGTGTCCATGTTATAGGAAAATCATTACTTTATTAAAATATTATAATCCCAGGTGCCAAAAGGTCTCTGGATAATGAAAATAATTTATATTATTTCGAGACCTTTCAAATGGGCTATCACACGAAGGCATCCCTAACCAAATGAAGCAATTAATCCCTTATTATTCCAAAATGGCTATTAAAATAGCCTTATTATAAATTATTTAATTGTTAACTTAGGTTATACAAATATATAGATGGTGATCAGATATATTGATACCAAGATAAAGAGATCTAGAGAGGATGAGAAGGAGTGACAAACATAGGAACACATACTCCATTGATAGGCCAACTCCTCCATTTCTGATGTCCACTCTAAAAAGGGGACATGACATTTTGGATTGATTGTTGCTCACATTTTTGGGTTGATTCATTTTGTTTTCTATTCCTGACCATTTTGAATTAAACCAAAATTGCAATGGAAACCCTTCTTTTTGTCAAGATCCCCTGCAACTCGGGAAAGGAGCGAGAGAGCGGGAGAAGGGGAGAGATGTGAAGGTAATGTTTTGCCAAAATTTGATTCAAACATGTTAGCCGAGGGGATGCAAGTAAGTTACAAAAATCATGAGTAGCGTTAAAGGCCAAACAGAGGAACATTCCAAAGAAAGGATTGATTGATAAAATGCCTCAAAGAGGCGTTATCTTAGAGCTTAAACTGGAATGTGAGGAATGCAACATTGTTGGCAGGTATGTATGCAAATCTGGAAGCACAGACAAGGCACTGGGACCACCATTTGCAAAAACCCCCTCAAACAAATATGGTCTTATGATCTGCTATGATAGCAGGCTATTCATACAAGGAAATTCATGATTTATTGTGGGTCTATGAACAATAATACCATGCCACAGATGTCGACATCTTCTCATCGAGATGTACCACTACCCATCCATTTTTATTAATTTTCATCGTGACAAAAGAGTTAGTTATGGATATATTAGATTTATTAGGAAAATGAAAAATTAGGTACTAAGTATTTAAGTGCTTTTATTTTTTAATTTAAAAAATGTTTTTTTCTGACATTTTATTAGTAGATCACTTCAAGACTGTAGTTGGAAGGACAAAATTTCAATTTAATTTATTAGAAAAGAGGGGAGGAAAATGAGCATATGCCTTTTCCGACAAGAGGAGGATGGCTGGAATTCTTTTTCCATCCCTTTCTTAGACATGATGATCGCACAAAATTTCATCCAAGAGAAGGTGAATTTAGGCATGAATTTGGCCATGTATTTCCCATAGCGGATGAATTTCATCCTACAGAAGGTGAATTTAGGCATGAATTTGGCCATGGCTTTCCCAGAGGGGATGAATTTTGTCCAAGAGAAGGTAAATTTAGGTGTGATTTTGGCCATGGATTTCCCAACGGAGGAGAAGGGAGGCAGCACAGAGATGAAACAAGGGACAATGAGCAGATGCCTTTCCTAGAAAAGTAGGAGGAATCCTTTCCTCATGCTTTTCCTGTAAAGCCTGAATCCAAAGAGCAGATTGTACTCATTCTCTAAACAAAAATGAGAATTTGGAACAGTGAAACTGGGCAAAAATATTCCCAAAAAATTTGACAGATGGCGAAGATTATTTCAATGGAAGTCATTGCCCTCTCTAGCAGCTACAACCGTTGGATGCACAAAACAGGCCGGGGCTTTCCAAAATGGAATTGAAACATGTTTAGGGTATATATTTTCTCCTCTGACTAGTATTAGTATTCTAGTGTTGTCTTTACTATAAAGTATTCTAAATTTAATTATTAAATCAAATAAATATTTATTTATTATATATTTTTAATATAAATTATAATGTTTAAAATAAATTTGAATGATATTTATTTTATATTGAATACATAATTAATGTATGTTGTGAGATGGGGTATAAAAACATTCAGTTAAACAATTCAATGGAGAGTTTTTGCTTTTATTGTCATGTAAGAAAATATAGTAAAATTCATTCAATTTGAGAATCTATTAGTTAAGTGTGTACTATATGTAAAAAAACTATATGATATTTACTATTATTTTCTTAGTGCATTAACATATTATTCTTTCTAAATTCTCTTTATATTTTAATAAATAATAAAATTTTATTATGTAGTAAAAATATCAACTAATTTTTGTTTGTAACTATTGCTTTAAAAAAAAAAAAGATTAAATACAAATTTAATTTCATGATAATACTTTAATTTATGTTAAATTTTTGAAATTTGATGGAAATTGAGTATATAAGGCATTTAAAAAAAAAATCAAATGAATAGTAAAGTGCAACAATGTATAATTTTTTTTAAAAAACTGTAGGAGTTTGTGCGTGATATTGTCTAGAGGTTAAAAAATATACTATGGAATGGAAAATGCCCAAAAGTAGCGGGTATAGGCCGGATGATGGTATGGCACGTGGTCATCTAGCCAGAAGGAATCTCATGGTTGGATAGCCGCTGTCGAGATGAGACACATACATCCATTCAAAATCTTTAGTAAGATCTGTCTTCAATGCTACGGAATGACAGAAGTAGATGGAAAAGTTTGTTGGGATTAACTTACTAATCCCAAATCAATAGCTTGTCTATTGAAAAAAGATAATGCCACAAAAAGAGAATACTTTTATAATAATTATAGAAAATATAGCTACGGGAGGATATAATAATAGGTATTTACCAAATGTCATTAAAAATTATGGGTGTCAGAAATAAATATAAAAAAACTATTTGCAACAGCTGGCAGCCAAAATGAGCGGGTGGGAAATCATGGCAGAAAAAACCATTTGTGGTGTTTTTAAGCACCTATGCCTTCAGATTTATAGAAGAGAATTTGCATTGCTGAAGACAGGGATGAAAGTTGGGAGATCTGGCAAACATTTCAGAACTATTAGTTGAAAAGATTAAGGAGTTACAGGTTTCTTTAAGAGTTATACAAAGAAGCCCTATTAGAAGCACGATAAATAGTTGTATCTTCATCTGCAGATAGATTCAATGGAAGGGCATGTAGCTTCCTTTCTAGGAAACAAAGATATTTCATTAGCTCAGAGTTTTCTTGAATTGTGCACTGAAGGCAACAAATGCTTTCGGGATAAGGATTGGAACAAGGCAATAAGCTTTTATTCCAGATGCATAGATTTGGCTCTCTCACGCTTCAAAACAAAGAACTCTAATTCCAACATGCATGAGAAAGTCAAGGAGGCCCTTGTGTATTCATATTCTAATAGGGTAGAAGCAAAGATTAAGTTGAAAGAGTACGAAATGCTGTTGAAGATTAAAATGGATGGACAGCTGGTGAAAATGGATGGACGGTGGAGATGACTTCAATGGTAGTCATTCTATCTAAAGCATTTTCCATCATTGATCAAAAAATATATCCTGGCCTTTCTCATATGGAAATGCCTACGGCGTAATTAAAACTCTACTTTGGAACCAAAAGTCTGTTATGTATATTCCAATTCAAAAATTTAAATTGTCGGCGTGTATTTTGATCTAGATAGAATTTCTCGTAAACTTGGACAAACAATTTCCAGTTAGGCATTCACCATCCCTCGGAAACTTCCATACAAAATGACGATTACAAGGTCAGATAGATTAAATGATCTCAAGAATCAACTGTGCAAAAGCCAAAAAAACACAATTTCTACAATAAATTATGAGGTAAGCCTCCACCATTGCCTAGTCTCTAGGTGAAGGAATTACCCTACCACCATTTGCACCATGTAAAAGAGAAAATTTCTAGGCAATACATTTTAACTATATAAATCACACCCTCCTCTCAAAAGTGCCATTATTCCTCATCTGGGCAAGATGAATTTCCCTCATTTTTCTTTGTAGTTGAGTTCCAGGAAAGGAGGGGAGTTGTACAAGGATGTTCCCAAGGGCTGCCTTGCCCTTTACGTTGGAGAGGGAGAAGAACAAAAGTGGTGTGTGATACCAGTGGTGTCCATCAACCATCCCTTGTTTTAGAAGCTTCTGAAGGAGGCCGAGGAAGAATATGGGTTTCAGCACAAGGGCATCATTGTCATTCCTTGCCATTTCTCCTACTTTCAGTGCGTTCAGGAGGTCATTCACAGAGAAACTTATGAATCTCATGCCCGTATGTGCTGCTTTTGTTTATTGAAATTAATTCAGTAGGTCTGTGGGTGAGGAGATATAACTCAAAAAACCTTGTTCATAGTTTTTCAGCGCTGTTCATTTCTCATGCTTGGATTGACTTGGCAAGATGGGTTCTGGGTTTATTAATCTAAACACCACATGAAAAAACATGTGCTCGTAGAGTGAATTTTTATGAAAAAAGTAGAAGCAAGAGGGTGTTAGCCCAAGGTACATGTACTCGTAGAGTGAATGTTATGCACTTGTTCGATGTATAAATTATGTTCTTTTACCCAAGAATTTTGTAGGAGTTTGAACATGTATAAATTATGTTGTTTTTCCAAAAGGTTCATGGTTGGGGTCTAAATGTGTGATAATTAAATGGAGCTTTCTGCCCTCTTGTATTAGTTCGATTTTGACATTTTAATAGTTAGATTTTGACATTTTAATATTATAATTGTAAAGGAAGAGGATCTAAACATCTATGGATAAGGAGTTAGATAGTATACATGTTTATCTCCTGCTAACTGTGCTGATTTAACATGCTATTAAGTCTGTTTTGTTAGCTTCTTTGTACCTTGGGTCAGCACCTTCTTGCTGCTGATAATATCAAAAACATCTATAGATAAGGAGTTGAATCCACTTAAACAGTTGTTAAAATATTCATTGATTTAATACAAATATTTTAATCAATAATGTTCTAATAGTTTTGGCTGGTCATAAAGTTGTAGTGTTGATGATGACTATACATAATTGAATTAAATGTATTTCAAAGATCTAAAAAGCAACACATTATGCCATGCCACATAGAGTACCAATAAAAAATGACTTAGTGAACATTATTGGCCTCACTTTTTTGGGATATTTTTGACAGCTTGGAAAAAACCATATTGATGTTACATCAGATTTGATAATATGGGTCTGAAACCTTGGTTATAAATAAGGACTTGTCAAGTGAGCTATTGTAAAAAAATGGAAGCATTGAAATTTCTATGTAAGAATTTGAGAAGTACAAAGTTAGGGTACTCAACTTCTAGATCATCTCCCCTACAATCATTTTTATAATATCTATTGTTCTTTAATAAGAAAACCATATACAAATATTGATCTATTTATAAATTATGTAAATTTATTGTATAAAAAAATTAACTAGTTATTGTCATCCAAACGATACATATATTATGTTGTAATATTTAGTATGAAATAATAAAGATATTATTTTATTAATTAACTTTACATTTAATAATGATATAAATTTTTGTCTTTATTTGATATGAATGTAGCCTTTTTATCTTTAAAATTATGTTTGATGATGGTTTTTCAAATAAAAGATTGATCAATATTTTTACAGTTATATCTTCTTATATGTATTAAGAATTGCCTTATATTATGTTTTATGTTCTATTATATCTAATGGAGAGAATGCAATTGAATCAAGATTAAACATATATTATGTTGTCATCTTTAGATTTATTCATGTTATAAATAATATATCCAAATAAAATTAAATAAATATATCTTGAATACAATATGTGAAGGTTAAAAAATATTTAACATATTAAATCTTTTTTTTATAAGCTATGAAATCTTTTTATGGCTTAGACAATGATAGTCATAAATTAAGATATATATCTAATTATAATTGTACTTACAATTTTAGAAGACATGCACTAAGGAACAATTTTAAGTAAACAAAATTTAGTTAGGCAATGAGATAGATTAGTAAACTCTACGTAAGCATGCCCCAACCCCTCTGTACTAGCCTACTAATCAGCTAGACCATAATATCTTAATAAAAATCAAGACGATGTTACAAATATATAATTAAAAAAAACACTTTGATGCCTCTAAATGTATTTACTATTTACAATTTTCTCATTATATGTGACCTATGAAAACTAAAAATATGCATAAAAAACCTCTACTAACAAGAGTAGGATCTAAAAATATTCAGTAGAGGTAGGTTTCTTTCAACATTTACCAACAATGAATTTTCTTGGCAACCTTAAAAGTTGAATTGATTTATAAAAGAAAAAAATAAATTTATGAATTATGAATATTGAATGATTATAATAATGAGTAATGAATCCTTTTAAATAGGGAAAAATAGAAACTCTAAAGGAAGCTCCATGTGAAGATTAAACTAGATCAAGACAAGTGTTCTCATCCTTGTAAAAACCCCACCTAGTCCATTGATCCAAAATATTATATTTTTTAATATAAGCACTCGTGTGCCTTCTAACTTTTGAGAGTATATGTAAGAGAACAATTCAATCATAACACAAATTCCATACACAAATGAGATAATAAAATTCTTAATATTTCAAAAGAATAAAATATATTTTTACTAAATAACAATACAAATATCTTTTACAATTCAAATGATATATATTGATAATAAATAGACTTTTGTTATGTATACGCCATCATAAATATATTGAACATCCCTAGAAACTAAGATACAAGAGTTAATCAATCTTTAAAAAACTTAATCTCTTTGCTTTACTTCCAAAACATGTAACTTAAATCAACAAAAATACAAGATAAAGAATTCAACACCAATGCACAAAACAATACCATATTTACATGTAAAACCTAAAACAAAAATGCAAGATAAAGAATTCAACACCAATGCACAAAACAACACCATATTTACATGTAAAACCTAATAAGCGAAAAACACAGTGAATTCATATCTCTCAATACATGAACAGTATTAAAAGAGGCTCAGTGTTGGTCTTTCAACAAAGATTCACAATCTTAGACCAAGATACAAATGACTTGCTACAAAGAATCACCGAATTATAGGTTTTATCTACACCGGCCAACCCTTCTATGTTTAGCATTGGCGGCTCGAGTGTTCTATATGTCAGAAATGTGTTGCTTGAGTGGGGTTTCAAAGGCTTCCTCTCAAGGCTTGCCCCCAATATCGTTTGTCAGGGTGATACGTGTCTCTGCGGCTGACCTCACCTTGCAACAGGACCGACAATGAATATTCCCAGAATATGTTGTATTGCACGACACCCACGATGAACAGTAACTCATGTATAGGTGTCGAATGACATTCAATTGGTAAATTGGTACAATCATAGATTCCTCCATAAAAGCTAGTCACGGTTTCCTTTTCTTCCACAACTAGAAAGCATGATATGAACCAATGAACATATATAAGACTTACACTTGCCCTTATCATGGGAAATTGAGAAAATCATGTTCTATTTTTTTGGCATGCCATTTGATTGTAACAGAAGAAGGATCATTCGGTGATTGAAATGGTTGAGGGTTGTTCTATAAAAAATGATGGCCTACATTGTATTGTTGGATATTAGACATTACTAAGTGGGAGATTGAACTCTCGTTTAATTCATTAAGAAATATAGTTAGATCTGCAGAGTTTTGAAATTGTTGAAGAAGGAATCCACGTCTTTTCAGTCAGAGGTGTATGTTGTAGCATTTATATTTTGGAGCTTTCTCCCCATCCTTGGCATGGTTGCTCTTAATGAATTATAGGGATTATGCCAATGTTGCCTTTCTCTTTGTGTTAATCAATGTGTCATGTGCTAAATTATTAGGAGTTTGATCTAGTTTTCTTATGTCAGTCATAAGCAACAATACAGTACACGTACATTTTTTCCAGTCATCAAGCAACAATAATAACCAGTCTGATCTCCCTCCATAGAAACATATGTTGACATCAGTGACAAAAAAATGAATGCCAAAAACAACATTAGAAACCAATTCCAACAATCTGCCCCCTTGGCATTGATGGTAACATATGGAAAAATCCATCAACCCAAAAGAGCTCTCTCGATACAATCTTCTCAATATCCTCAACACATCTCTCCCTAAAATAGTAGGGATTTTCTCATAGAATCTCTCCCCCTTTGACAACAATGGCAAAGGGTTCCATAACTCTGCTTCAAACCATCGTCCTTCTACAAGGTGTATCTTTTTAAAATCTTCATGCCTCCAACAACCAGGTGAAAAATTACCCAAATGTGTTCTATAATGTTCCTGCGATCACTCCCCCTGAGGAGTAGATCCATACATAAAGTCCAGGAAAATGATTAAGCTCTGAAAGCCACTAGACTGATGCATTCCTACATCAATTTAGTTCTTTCAAGGAGGGGCTCGCACCCCAAGCATACCTCTAAGATACTCAAAGGCATCCTTTGGCAAAGGTTTTGGAAATATATCTTCTATTTATTCCTTTGTGGTGATATACTCCAATCTAATCTCCTTCTTTGCTACCTTGTCTCTCAAGAAATGATTCTTAATGTAAATAAGTTTAGTCTTTGAATGCATTACTAGATTCTTTGACATATTCACTGTGCTAGTATTATCACAATGGATAATCACTGGCTCATCAAAAGTTATCCCAATGTCCTTCAACATTTGCTTCATCCAAACAATCTGTGTAATTTATAGCAATAGAAACATACTCAGATTCAACAGTAGACTGAGCTATACAATCCTACTTTTTACTTAACCAAGAAACCAATATTTTTCCAAGAAATATTGCACCACCACTTGTACTCTTTCTATCATCAATATTTACTGCTCAATCAACATCAGTATAAGCATGTAAATAAAAATCATCATATTTGTTATACCATAAGCCATAATCTGGTTTTCATTTAAGATATATAAATATTCTTTTTACAACAGCAAAGTGTGTCTCTTTAGGATCTTCTTGATATCTTGTCACAATTCCAATTGCGTTAGCAATATCTGGTCTGGTGTGAGTCAGATATTGTAAGCCTCCAATCATAGATCTATACTTTGTTTGAAAAACACTCTGAGATTCATCAGTAGTAGTAAGCTTGTGACCAGTAACCATAGGTGTTCCAATAGGTTTACAATCTTCCATTCCAAAAAATTTCAAAATTTCTTTAAGATACTTTGTTTGAGAAATAAAAATACCACTCTTGTTCTAATTAATTTGCAATCCAAGGAAAAATTTCATCTCACCAATCATTGACATCTCAAATTCACTTTCCATTTCTTTAGATAACCTTTTACTCATTACATCATTTCCTCCAAAAATGATATCATCAACAAAAACTTCAACTATTATAATTTCATCTTCATTTGTTCTTAAGTAAAAATTGGTGTCTGCATTACCTTTTCTAAAACCAAGACAAAGTAGATACCTATCCAATCTTGCATACCATGCTCTTGGTGCTTGTTTTAGTCCGTACAAATCTTTCTTCAACTTGCAAACCATGTCCTCATCTTCAGTCAAAAGAAATCCATCAAGTTGTTCAATATAAACTTCCTCTTCTAGATCTCAATTCAAAAAATGCAGATTTCACACCCATCTGATATACTTTGAAGTCTTTGTGTTCAACATAAGCAAGAAATAATCTTACAACCTAAAGTCTGACAACAGGAGGAAATGCTTCTTCAAAGTTTATACCTTCTTGTTGCGAGTAGCCTTTACAAACCAGTCTTGCCTTATTTCTTACAACCATTCCTTCTTCATTCACCTTGTTTCTGAAAATCCACTTAGTTCCTATAACATTCTTATCTTTAGGTCTAGGAACCAATTCCCAATTTTTATTTTTCTTTATCTATTCCAATTCTTCATACATAGCCTTAGTCCAAGATTCATCTCTACATGCCTCATCAGTATATTTTGGTTCAACTTGAGAGATCAAACAAATTTTATCTCTTAATCTTGATCTTTTCATCATTCCTCTATTTGCATCTCCAATAATTTGATCTTTAGGATGGTTTTTCTTAACATACCTAGGAGTCTTAGGAATTTCAGTAAGCTCATTTGAGTAATCTTGACATACCTTGATCTCATGGTCAATCTCAAAAGGCTCTTCTTGATCTATGGTAACCTCCTTGATCTTTGTAGTTTGGTTGTAGTCATATGTTCTTTCTTGAATTTGAAAATTTTCATCAATCCTCACATTAGCGCTTTCAATCATCTTCCTCAATCTCAGATTGAAATATTTATAAGATTTTCTTTTAGTGGAATAACCAAGGAAGATCCCTTCATCACCTCTAGCATCAAACTTTCCTATCTCATCATCTCTTTTGATATATCATTTACTACAAAGTATTTTAAAATATTTCACAGTAGGAGTATGATTAAACCATAATTCATGAGTCTTACTTGTACCTTCTTTAATCTGAATTGTGTTCAAAGTATAAACAACAGTACCAACAAATTCTCTCCAATGAACATGAGATACATTTCCTTCCAACATCATAGTTCTAGCAGCATATAATATTGTTCTTTTTCTTCACTCTGCTATCCCATTCTGTTGTGGTGTCCTAGGAGCAGATGTATGTTTGTATATTTCATGCTCTTCACAGTAGGTATTAAACAAATCTGAAGTAAACTCTCCACCTCTATCTAATCTCAAACATTTTATCTTTAAGCCTAATTCATTCTCAACTTTTTCTTTGAATATCTTGAATTTGTCAAAAGCCTCAAATTTCTCTCTTAGATACATAGGGAAAAGTCATCAACAAAAAGTATAAAATACCTTTCATCATAGTAAGATCTTGTTCTTGTACGACTACACAGATCTGTATGCACTAGATCCAACTTCCCTTTCGCTGACTAAGATTTTCTTTTAAAACCGATTCTTGTCTATTTCCCCATTAAACATTCTCTACACATGGTATTAGATGGTTTCATAATATTCAGTAGGTCTCTAACTGAATTAGTCATACTTTCCTTCATAATATTATCAAAATTTAAATGAAAAAATCTTCTATGCCATAACCAACTATCATCAACCTTCACAACAAAACAAGAAGCCTCAGATGTATTTAATTCAAATACATTACCTCTGGATTTAGTACCAAATGCAATCAAGTCTCCTAACTTACTTCTGATAGAGAATTTCCCATCAATTAATTTCAATTGATAACCTTTGTCCACTAGCTGTCAAACACTCAACAAATTATGCTTAAGTCCATCAACAAGTAACACATTGTCATTATTGGTCTTTCTATCCAGAGAAATCGATCCAAATCCAATGATAAGCTTAGGAGTATTGTCACCAAATCTCACAATACCACCATCATACTTGGTTAGCATAAAAAAATTATTTCTATCTCCAGTCATATGGTGTGAACAACCACTGTCTATGACCCATTCAAATTTCTTTTCAACATGTGACACTAAGGCTCTTTCTTCATGAATAGGTTCATCATCTTTGATAGAAATTAAACCAATCTCATCATAATCAATAGCATCATCATTAGAAACACCTTCACTAGCATAGTAGCATTCCTTATCCTTGGAATACTTAGGTTTATAAAACTTATATTTATGCTTTGGAACCCTTATAGGAAATCTATATGCAAAATGACCTATCTTATTGCATGAAAAGTGTTTTAGAGATAACTTTCCTTCAAACTTACCCTTACCTCTCTTTTCTCTTTTAGCGATCAGGGACACAATTTAATCTATCTTTCTTTCTTCTTCTTGTATCTATTCCCAGTCATATGTATATTCACCAAGCTCTTCTCTCAAGTCACTTATGCTGGTGCTCGCAGTTCCTGATAAAGTCTTTTTATTTTTATGCACAGTCGCCTTCAATGGTGTCTCAAATTTAGGTAAGGAATTTCCCAGCTCTGCGGCCTCAAAAGTAGTTAATTTTGCAATCAACATCTCTCTATTAAAGTTTTCTCTTAAAGGTATGATCTCTTCTATATATTCCACTTTAGTTTTTTAAATAGGTTTCAAAGATCTAAGAATCTTTGCGATCACTTATTCTTCAATGTATGTGACTCCAGAGTTTCTAATCCCAATAAAAACCTCTATGTCTCTCTACACATATGCTCTAATGTTCTCATCATCTCTCATTTTTTAGATTTTCCATCCTTGTCTTCTAGTTTTACAAATTTGTGTGCTTAGTAAACTTATCTCCATATAGTTCTTCCAATCTTGACCAAATTTTATGTGCAAAATCCAAATCTTTAACCTCTGTGAATTCACCTTCAGAGAGTGCATTAATATGTGCTTCTCTTGAAACCATGTTATATGAGAATATCTTCTTTTTTTCATCAGTAGCTTTATCTAGTTCATCTTCAGCCTTCATCTATACATCCTTCTTTGTAATCATCAAGTAGTTGATTCCCAAGCATAGCAAATGTGTTCTCATCTTGTTCTTCCAACTATCAAAGTTTCCAGGACCAAACTTCAGACTATCCTTCCTATAGAATGACATATTTAGGATCACCTCAAGCTGTCAAGATTTATCTCTAAGGACTAGTAGCTCTGATACCAATTGTTAGGAATAAAAATCCACCAACACAACTGGGAGGGGGGGTGAATCATTTGCGAGACAGATTATTAAACATTAAATTTTATACATCAAAACTTTAATCCAAATGAAAACATAGTAAATGCCAACACCATAAAACAATCCTTTATTGTCGAGGAAACCCTATTAAAGGTAAAACCCTGGTGGGAATTAGCACCCACAAATGATGTACTGAGAGTATAGTATCCATATTAAAAGATTTAGCCTTGTTAGGATCTTATTTATGCATTATAGTACACAATCCCTATTAAAGAAAATACCATGTTAGGAGTCAAGAGTAACAGTGGGATCACTGCCCAGGCACATTGCCTAAAGAAGGATAAATCCACCCTAAGGACTTACTATCTGAAATACAAATGTATATGAGATATACAATCCAATTAACTATCTGATAGCAATTGTCTTTGCTTGGTTAGTTCTAATGAAGTAACATAATCACAACCTCTGCTTTACATCCAACAGACACAAGCTCGTAGCTTCCACAAATACATTTCCACTTTTCTCGCTCTTCACACACACTTTCCAACAAGAAAAGCTCTCTCTTATATACCCTATTACAATAATCAATTAGGTCGGCCAATTAGGCTTCTCTAATGTACAAATTATTACATAACCCCTTGCTAAGATACACATGATACCTATAAAAAGTAAACATCAAATATAATCCATCAAATATAATATAAGATCCGTAATCCATGCTCGCAATCCATAATACATGCTTCATATATGAATTCAGCCCCAAATAGGTCTCCTCCAGAATACACGCCACAGATGACATCACCAAGAGTCCTACGACCCACGAAACATAAAAAACCTTCCTTAACATGTCTTCTTCCATCCCTTAAGCTCGCATAACTTTAATCCATATCACGCGTAATTTATTCTCAAAACACAAAGACTAACTCTGTCAAAGATCATTATCACAGTCCAGTACCCAATCTTCACTAAAGCATCTGTTACTCATCCAACATACAATATTAAGCCATGCGACCTTAGACATAAGATCAAAACATATCCATGTACATATCACCATCTTTACTTTCTTTGAATCAACAATACAATACCTATCCACTTCTGTCAGTCATCAAGCAACAACAATAACCAGTCCGATCTCCCTCCATAGAAACATATGTAGACATCAGTGACAAAACATGAATGACAAAAACAACATAAAAAACCAATTCCAACAAGTTCAAACCAGTGTTTTTTTTTTCATTATATACAATCCCAAAAACCCTTTTTACAATGACAAAGCCTCGAGCATACAACAGGAGATACATGTACAGTCGTAACCAGTATTGGGGTTTAAAGAATATGAAAAAACCCTTCATCATTTTCACTTCAGATTCAGATGAAAAGGTCCAAATCTCTTAGAAGCTATCATTATCATAGGAAACCACATGCATATAGTAACAAAGGTACACATTATGAAGGAAATGGAAAAATGCACCAAGTTTGAAAACCTTATAATCATGACCATGGGCGTAAAAATGAAGAAATTATTATTTCCTTCCAAATAAAGGTGACTATGTGTTCAATTTTTTAGAAAATACCAAAGCATGGAGCTTAGAATCAGAGGAAACTTACCAAGAATTCAAGTTTGTCTCCACAAGAATACTTTGATAACAAATCCATAATAAAGTTTCCCAGACCAAACCCTTCCACCAACGGCCATGAAGAGAAAAGATGGAAGATACAAATGAAGTATGTGTTAGTAATAACTGAGAGGTGGGGGGGTGAATCAGTGGCCTCAAAAATTTATCCTTCAAACTTTAACCACCAATCAATAAACCTCAGATTATTATGTCCCTACAAGATGCATGTCATGAAATACTAATAATGATTAATTGTCTGTCGGTTTTCTTTGTCAATCCTTATTCTTTCTTGATTACCGATAAGCAGTCATCTATTTACCGTAATACAGTAAATATACAGAGTATACCAATATATCCAGAATTAGCTATGTAAGATGCAAGACAGTAAAGAAATGAATCATACACACATAAAACATGAATTTTTAACATCCTAACCCTGTTAAGGGAAAAACCACTGGGAATGGCACCCCAAATTTTCACTCTTCTAAAGTGAGCCCTGTTAAGAGCCAACCCTGTTAAAGGTTACAAACACATTGTTAGGTGTGACCTTGTTAGAGGATTTTATACATAGAGGTTGTCACTTAGTATCGGGAATCTAATGTTTCCATCCTTGAATCAGCCTCTCTCTTGGACTGTCGATAGACATTAGGCATATCCAATGCTACTTTCATGAATCAACCTTTTTGGCACTCCTTGAGATGTACCTCAATGTATAAAAGACTGTTAAGTCCTGCTCCATTAAGAGACTTGATGCTTCAATGGTTAAACTGAAACACTATGACCTGTTCATATTGCAACTTTGAATTACAGATTTTCAGATCTATTTAAGTACATTACCTCTCTGACCAATGTATCAATTAATCCTTGTTCTCCATACTTTCTTCTCTGTGATGCTATGCTCACTGTTCGTCGATGTCTGCAGAATTCCTTAGCTCTTCCTTCAGCTTGTTTGATCAGGTCTGCATGAAGTTGTTCTTCACTAGTTTCTCTTCAACATCCTCTTTTTATTTACTCCCCTTAATCCCATTCATAAATGAATTAAGCTTGTCTCTTATATAGACATAATATTTATTGTTTCTTGATTCTTGATTCTTGGCATGAAAAACAATCCAGCTAATTAGATTTAAAGCATAACTCCTTATTTGTCTCATAGATATCTTCTTGCCAACTGTACAAGTCAGCTTTAAATCACTCACTTATATCTGGTCGATGAAAACAAAGTAGACAACTAGTTAAGTCTATATTTAGCTTTGCCAGCTAGATATTTTGTCATTTTCTGAACTCTCTTTTTTGTCGGTCACCACTGCAGTTAGTCGTCGGTGATAATTGACTGTTCCATCGGTGAGACTCTAGTTAGCTTCGTGATCTCCGTCCGTTGGGCAACACTGTATTTTCTTCCGTCGGGTTACTTTGTGCTTTTCTCGTTGGGCAACATTGTGACTCTGCTCGTCGGTAGTGCTATGCATTTCCTTTTCAGGTATCACTGTGAATTTGTTCTTTTTCTCTATCCATCAGGTGCACTTCGTCGGTGTTGTTTGTCACTTAGTGAATACTTGATTTGTATGCATTACTGATAGCATAGCCTTGGTGACTTTGGTTCTCTGAAGTTTTTGGAATTGTTTACATGACCATACAGATTATATTAGGTTGACATTAATGACAATACAATACATTATCAGATTTAATGTCTTGCATGATTATCAACTTAACATATTCAAACATTTAATAAGTTACATGTCATCAGTATGATTTGAATTTTTAGGGTTTTAAACACTAAGTACCACTGATAGAAGAGATGGTTTTCACTGGAGTGTTAAGAGATTTTTTTATTACCAATATCTCACTAGTTACGTTATAATCTATTTGCACAATGCTAATTGATCACCTTAATATTTATTAGTTATATATAGGGTCTGTGCAGGATCATGGTATGCCAAAAACTGGCGATGTGAAAAAATTAGTTTTTCACTTGTCCAAAAGTGCACCCAAAAGTTTGTTGACTTTTGAGTAGACCTCGGTGTCAGTACACCTGGCCAAGCCAAAATCCAAAGCTAAAGCATCATCAGATATCCGATATTCATCAGTAAAAAGATATTCTTGCCTGTGATTGCATTCTACATTTTCATTTTAAAAATGTTGAAGTAGACAAGCCTCTCATATCCTATATCAGATAGGGATCCGATATCAGATTTTCTACAGTTAAGAGGTAAATGAAATTTATTAGTTTCATTCTTGTTTTTTGTTTTTGGATTGAAATTTGTTTTTAAAAAAAAAAAAAAACTAGGGTTTAAATGATATTGTTTATTGTTTTCTAAAATTGATTGTAAACTAGAGTTGAAATGATAAAAACTAGGGTTGAAATTGATACTCTTTATTCTTTATTATTTTTGAATCAGACATGGATTCAAACCAATCCCAAAACCCTCCTAATGAGTCTGTGAACAATCCAGAACCACCTCAAAACAATCCCCCGCCTTCAGAAGACCAACCATTCTCAAACCCTCGACCATTACAGGATCTCATAGGAGACAATCTAAATCAGCTTAGAGGATATCAAAACACATATGCGAATATCCTCACCTTGCGCCCCATGTTTTCCACGTTGAACTCCATTATTGAAAGCATGGAGAAACTCACAAAACAACACAATACTGCACTTCTTTGGCATGAATCCATGCACGCCCAATTTGACGATGGGCTTGACTATGATCAATTTATTGATCTAAATATGAAAAAATATGACATATGTAACATTTTTGTTGATCCCAAAACTGGTTTAAAAGTGGACCCTAAAAAAACCAAGTTTTCAATTAAATGGTGAACAAATGATGCAATACGTGACAATTTTTGGGATCGCTGGTGGATGGTTTGTGATAGACCACCCCACAACAATTTGGATGTCCCATTCTATTTCATAATAAAATTGTATGCTGAATTTGTGCTCGGTCACAAAGTAAAGTATTGGAGCATGAGACAGAACCATGGCATAGGCTTAGGTGCTCCCCAGGATAGACTAGGGGCATAGTGGGTGAAATCCCGCACATATGTCCCCCCTCCCAAGATTTCACCACCTCCTACAATGAAACATCCTGACATTATTGCTGAGGTCGGCTCATAGACTATTCAAGCCATTCACACCTTGAGTGATCTACTGGTTAGGAAGAGTGCACCATTATTTCCTCCTCATGATGATGCTTTTGGCCCTTCCATGTCCTCCATGAGCTCACATGTTTGTGTGCCTAATACTTTCGTTATGTGCAAGAATATGTGCTTGGGTCCCCTGAATGATAGTGATGCAGATAACCATGTCTTCGAAGTGGATGATAATACATAGCACACTACAGGCACTGAAGCACCCCATGGAGATGTGTATCAGGGGCATACAGAGCCATGGACTCCTACTGTTATGGTAAGAGTAAATAGTTAACTTGTTACATTGTATTTAATTTTAAACGTTTGTATTTTTAATAGTTTTTTCTTATAATGATTGCCCACTTATGTTTTTTAATGTGTTTCACTTATGTCTAGTTGATGACAGAGGAGGAGATGGCACAGGTGGAGGGGTCCACACTTTCGGCCATTCCATCTGGGCTTGACACTTCCATGGTACATATGTTTTAATGTACTCATTGGTTTCCTTTTATTATAATAGTGTATACATGTATTTTCTAATTTTAATGATCATCTTATTACATACTGATGCAGGTTTCACCAGTTGCCACTGGAGGGAAATGTGAGGGGGTTCAGGCATCTGGTGTTGACAAGGGGAAGGTAATTAAGTATTTTAGATTGTTTAAGCATACATATATACTTGTCACTTGTGTGTACTCATTTTTAATTACATGTTTTATTTGATAGAGGGTGGTGTCTGATGATTTTGTGAGACCGGTTTGCCATGATAGAGTCACATGCATCTCAGTTCGCAGTGATAGCCCCACAGTACATTTATTTCTAAATTTATTTGTGTGTATTTTACTATAAGGATATATTTAATATGATCAAGTCATGATTGTATGAAACTTATATGTTTGAATTTTGTAGGTCACCCCTAGTTTGAGGGAGGTATCACACCAAGGGTTGTATCACTGATGACCCAACCGACATTTCCTGAAGAAAGTTCAACACAAGTAAGTTTTAATGTTAATTCAGTTACATTTAAAACATGTATTTGGTACCAAGGATTTAACATTAAATAGTATAAGTCGTACATCAATCTCATGTTCATAAACATATATACAGGTCAGAGTTGACATTGGTGGCATTGTCCCTTCACTACCAAGGACATATATTAGGTCTCCTAATCGTTTGAGGAGACATAGAGGTGAGGTACATGAGAGTTCAATTTCAAAAAAAAATTATTTATTATTGTTGACTATGATTTTAAATTTTTATTTATTATTTATAGAAACCATATAAATTAAGTAATCTAACTTGGGGTTTCACTTTTGT
The DNA here is from genome assembly GCA_018584345.1 of Thuja plicata. Classification (NCBI taxonomy): domain Eukaryota; kingdom Viridiplantae; phylum Streptophyta; class Pinopsida; order Cupressales; family Cupressaceae; genus Thuja; species Thuja plicata. Next base: position 432,274 of record MU223212.1, on the reverse strand, counting down.
GTTTGAATGCAGGATCCATTAGAGCCAAAGAGTAGTTCGAAGAGACTTCACTTTGATCATCCACCAGTAGAATAGGATGTCCTAGAAACATTTGCACTTGAACTTATTATGTCGAGATGCCATATGGAACATTTTGAGATGGTGTATGCCATATTGTATCTAGATATGTTGATTTTGTAAATTTTTGGAGATGGCATGTGCCACATTTTGTACTTGAAACTATTTCATATATACATATCTACATGTTCATTTCTGATTATTTTATCTTTTTCATGTGTCCTATGTATGTATCATTTCCATATTATATCTTTGGCATGTGTTGTATGTATTTATTATTTCCATATTATGTCTTTGTCATGCATTGTATTTATGTATGCATGTTCAATTTCATATTATATCTTTTCCATGCGTTGTATGTATGTATTATTTTCATACTACATCTTAATTCTCCATTAGCCATCTGGTGCACTATACTTTTGAGAGCACCAAAATGTTGATTGCAAGATTCATGGTAGATAGGAGTGCAATT
>MU223212.1:420326-431695 GCA_018584345.1 Thuja plicata | reverse complement strand
AGGAGTGCAATTGATTAATGTTTTGTCAAATGCATTATGTTATTTAACATTTATTTTACATGTGTTTATTTGAAAGACTCCATTGTTGTGATGTTGGGATAACTAAACCTCTGATTTTGTTTTCAATTTCCTTGATTCAAACATGTAGCATGCCCACTGAGATAACCTTTGATCCTTTATAGATTTAGTTTTCATTTGATTAATGTTATTTTTTTGGTGTTACACCATGTTTGAATAGATCTAAAATTACTTTTCATGCTTTGTTTATAATCCTTGTAGTCAATGTAATGAAATCTCTTTACATTGTTCAAACAGTTCAACATGCTTTGTTTATGCTTGTATATTCCTTTGATGCATTTTATCAAAAAAATTAATTCGTGCACGAGAACTCATGAAAACATCTAGGTCCACCATGGATCCAATCAAAGAAAGAAGGCCAAAATCATCCCTAAGGGTAAATTGGGGTGTATTAGAACCAATAATGGCAATTTGCAATAAAGATTACATAATGAAATGTGTTTAAGTCCTGTTAGTCCAAGTAGAGGGCTAGGACATCAAAAATATTGTAAGTTGGGTCAATATTACCCAAAGGGTCTAATTAGGACTTAGAAGTGTGTAAGAGATTCAATAGGACTCTAAGAGTGGAATTAAATAAGTTAGAATGCTTATATTTCAATAATTTGTAAGTTAAGAATTCAAATATTTGAATCTTAACAGTTACTTAGTTTAGGAGGGAAATGATTTTTAAGGGTTAAATATAATTGTAATAAAAAAAAACCGATTGGATTTTTTTGATATGGTTACTAGGAATCATATTTGATTGGCCCATGGCAGGGAAGAGACACAGTACGACTTGGTACAGAGATTGTACGAACTGCACAAGTTTGAGTTATAAAAGTGGTAGTTTTTTTTGCAAATTTATTGATTTTTGAATGTTTCAATGAGTCTATTTCATTGAAAATACATTAATGTGTGTTGTAGAACCTCTGCAAATCCATTTTAAATTCATTTGTATTGAGCTTGCATTGAAATTCTCTGACTGTACCTTGACAGAGCATAGTTTTGCATTGGTTTGGAAGATTGGATTGAGATTCATCCCCTTTTTGTAATCAGTGTGACTTGGGGATAAATTATACATGTGTATTATATATTATAACACTAAATATGCAAGTAAATTCATCAGATGTTGCAGGTGATCGCCATTTCAAGACTGTTGCAGTGTTAAGGAATAAGGAAATGCTTGTATAGCTATTGTAGTAGCATATTGGGCCTCATGAGGAGCAATTTTTATAATTGGAAGCACTTACTTATGATGAAAGGATGGTGAATCCACCTTTGGTTGGTTGGAATTTCTCTTGGAGAGTCCAGATTGGAGAAGCCCTAGTTTTGGAGGGTTTATGAGTCTAATTTGGGGCTTTTGATGTTCTCAAGGGTTTGAGAATATTTCCTTTCATATTTGGGTGTTTTAGGACATAATTAACTACTTTCCAAGAGAGAGAGTCTTTAGGTTATGTTTATGATCCAGTTCCTTTGTAATTTTGCCCATTTTAATGTATTTTTGAGGTCTCAAAGTTGTAACAGTAGGGTATGGTCCAAAACAACCTACCTCTTTCTTTGCATATGTTGTCAATATTGATAAAGGGTGTTTGAAAACCCATTTTTTTCCAAGTGATTCATAATATTTTGGAGTTATGGGTTTTGGAAGGTCCCTGATGTCCTAAAACAGTGAATTAGGTCTCCTAGCAAATTTCAAGCACTTTGTGCATAATCCATAGAATATGACTCCACAATTAGTTGATTCCTTCTAAATTTGGTTGAATTAGGTCTCTTGTGGCATTAGAAACCTTGATTCGAGTTGTTGGGTTGAAATCTCATTTTGAGTTATTGCACCTTGGGAACACTTCGGTCTGACATGCGCCGACACATTCTTGATGCTATGTGAGTGAAGAAAGGCCTCCCCTAGAATTTACTCGGCCAACTGGAGCTGATGTAGCTGATGGTTTGATCCCATGATAAATGGTTTGAAAGATGCACCATTGAGCAACTTTGAACTGAGCAACACTGCAAATTTTTGCACCAACCGAGATCGAGTCACCAAATGGAATCCGAGTGGAATCTCCCAAAATCAAGCTATGTGCTTGTAGGCCTTCCCAAGATGTTCCTTCTAAACTTTAGGGATCTTTTATATCTCTCATGAGGTCCGGGATATGGACCTCCAAAAATTTATTCCCAATTTGGCTTAGTGCACCTTGGGAACACTTTGACCCGACATGCGTCAGAACGTTCTTGATGCTACGCAAGCGAAGAAAGGTCTTCTGTTGTGTTTACTCGGCCAAATGGAGTTGATAGAACTGAAAGTTTGGTCTCATGATGAATGGTTTGAAATATGCACCATTGAGAAACTTTCAACTGAGCAACAATGCAACTTTTTGCACCAACCGAGATCGGGTTGCCAAATAGAATCTGAGTGGAATCTTCCAAAACCAAGCTATGTACTTGTAGGCCTTCCCAAGATGGTCCTTGTGCACTTCACATATATTTGATATCTCTCACGAGGTCTGAGATATGGATCTCCAAAAATTGCTACCCAATTTGGCCTAGTGCACCTTGGGAACACTTCGGTCCAACATGCACTAGAACGTTCTTGATGCTACATGAGTGAAGAAAGGTCTCCCCTAACATTTACCCAGCCAACTAGAGCTGATGGATTTTACTTTTTGGTCCCAAGATGAATGGTTCTTGATGCTCTCAAATTGTTAGTGGTATGTGATTGGTAGAGAAGCATAGACTAGATGCTCGATTCCCCATAACTTTTGATGGGTATTGTTTCAAGAACCAAAAATGGATAAATGATATTCTCTCATGTTCCCCAAGGTATCCCAAGTGTTATATTGGTGGATTTCAAGGTTTTAAGGGTACTTCCTTCATTAAGTGCCCCAATTATCCCTTCCAAGCCAAAGTGAGGGTTCCTAAGTTAGAGGAATTGTCCAATGTTTCAAGACTTGTCCTTTTGGGAAAAGTGCTGCCCCAAATAGTACTCTTTGATCATAAAATTAATTTCCAGGGACCTTTGGGATATTTGGAAGTAAAAATAGAAAAGGTGTTCTATACAGATGAATTTTTCATGTAATTCTGTGACTTTTTGCAATTGCATGGATCTATACGAATGAATGAGGACTTGAGACCAATTGAAGAAGTTGAAGATTGGAAATAAATTTTATTTGCAACTGGTTTGGGCTCCTGAAGAATTAAGGCTACACCAATCCAGAGATGACATTGATATCTTCATGGTGAAAAAGGTTTAAGACTATAGGTTTTACACTAGAAATCAATCTTAAGTGCATTTGGACACACATTGTTTTGATACTATGTGGGATTCATAGGTGAATTGTTGAACACACATTTGCACAAACAAACCACAATGTATTTAAATCAAATACTTTACTACTTTGAACACATTCAACAAAGCCTTATATTTTATTGTACAAGAATTTATAAGACATCTTATCTAACACATTTGAAACAAAGCCTTGAGAATTTTTGTCAAATATTTGCATTCTTGCATGTATTTCATCATTATACAAGTTTTACTGTATACACCACCTTTTGTACAAAATCATTGTATATCATTGAAATAACATATTATGAATAAATATATCAATGTTATCAAAAGTCCAAGATAAAGAATTCTCAAAATCTTAGATACACAACTATATATCAAAAATTTAAGTGTTATTTCCGCTCCTAAAGTGTATAAGTTTAACACATGGTACTTGATGACATCTACATTCCAATCCCTGCATTCGAAAGGCACAAGAAAAAAAGAAGTTTATAGGTTGCCAAAAATATTATGAATGTATAAGTAACTAAATGAACCAAATAACATGACTAGCCAATTCATGGTGAATTTCACCGTCATAAAAGATCTGGGCTAATCAAATGCACACCTCAATCTCCTATATTTATCATATATGTATCCAACTGCACTTACAATCCACATACAAAACCAATTTTATTGGCTCAAATAGATAAAGTAGAAAACTACAGTGAATGTATTGAATGTAACCGTAATGAACATGGAAAACCTTGCAGTGAGTTGCACTTACCTACTGAAGTGTGCCTAAAGGGTCATCTCTCTGCTTGAGGGTATTCAATATTTCTTCATGATCAACAGTACTAATAGTCCAAAGTTCCTTTGTCTTTGGTTTTCCTTGATGTTTCAACAACTTAACATTGGCTTCTATGGCAAGGTGTGAATACATGAGAATGGTTTTTTGCTTCTCGTAGTCTTCAAACATGGGAATACCATTATTTCTAATTATGTATGTGCCCAACCATGTTCCCACAACAACATGTGATCTTGTTGGATATGTGAACATATCATCATCTGTCGTTGGTTCTGCAATTTTCTTCTTTCCTCGTACACAACGTGCTAACTAGTAATCTAATCTCTCATCATTCCCATGTGGTGCAACCAATGCAAACACATGTCCTAGCCAGGGATAACTTTAAGAAACCCCCCTCCCAAAAAGTATAAAATCATGGCGAATCACATGTTTTTTGGAGGGAAAATTTTTAATATTGATGGCGAATTGTGTTTCAAAGTATGGATATTTGGTGGCGAATTTTAAAAAAATGTATACAATTTTTATAAAAATATGGTGACTATAAATGTTTTGAATAGGAAAATTATTAATTTAATTGGCGATTTAGACTTCTGTTTAATGATAAATTATGGCAAAAATATTTTATCATGGCGTAATTAATTTAATTGTCATGGCGAATGTTTTAAAAAAATACATATAAACTTGGTGATTTAATACAATAGTTGTATAGTTGGTATGGTGATTTAATAATTGGAAATAATTATTAAATTTTCATTCTCCTGATTTTTCATTCTCAAAGAATGACATGTGTGATGATTCCGGAGAGAGTTTTAAGTAAAGGAGTTATCTCACCACATTCTGTCCAAAATGCACCTTCCACTGTTCATCTCTCTTAATCCAATGGTTCTAATTTGTTGTTGAAGTTGCATCGGGTCCCACCACTATGACATCACAGACTCACATGTCCGTTGGATTACAACATATCAATGACCAAAGGTGAATTTTGGGCCTATTGTTGGTCTTCATAATGTTTACAACAAACTCTCAGGGGAATCATGACACCTGGTATGATTGATCGTACCAATAAGTCCACGATCAATCATACCACGTGTCATGATTCTGCAGAGAGTTTTTTGTAAAGATTATGAAGACCATAAATAGGCCCAAAATTCATCTTTGGCCATTGATATGTTGTAATCCAACAGACGTGTGAGACTGTGAGTCTGTGAGTTGTGATAAGATTTATTAATTAATTCAAAAATTATAAACAACTATTGTATAGTTTTAAATTTAATTAATAAATCCTATCAAATTGTCATATCAGACATATTTTATTTGTTGCATAGCCGTTTCTGATAATATTAGATAGAAATTTTAATTAATGGTGATGAGTAGATATGACATCAATTAAAGTAATGTCAATTAATTGTGACTTAGATGGAGCCTTTCAATTTTCAATGACAGATAAGTGTGAACTGTGACATCATTATCTATTCATTACCAATTTACCTCGATAGAATAATGCCTTAAAGTTAAGACTTAAATGAAAACATCATGTCATTTAAGGACATTGTTTTCTAACCATTAGATGATCTTACATCAATGGTAAAGCTTCATTTCTTGCCGCCATTTCATAGCTAACGTACTTTGCATATTGTTTCTGAGGAGTGGGCACACATTTCAAGTTTTTTTTATAATAAATAATTGTTATGTCCACTTGCATGACATTCGGCCTTCGTTATTCCAAAGATAGAAAATGTCTTATCATAAGTGTTGTTTCTAATTTAACCCACTATTACATTAAATATGAGAGATTTGGAGATTGTTGAAGGACAGTTACCATTTTACTTATGAATTAATTAGATCTTTAGGGCAGAGAAAGAATTTCAATTAGGGCTTATAAATAGATGATATACGCTCGTTAAATTACAATTGTGAATGCAGATTTGGGAAAATAGTCTGTGACTGCTCGGTTCTCTTTATTTTTTTGTCAAAAATTAGAATACTAATCAGTTTGATTTTCAATGGACACTCCAATTCATTTAAGATGCACTACCTTGGAGGATCAAAAGGCCTTTTTGGGCCTGGTCACAGACCCAATCCTAGTGTCTGTTGCTACGGAGTTGGGAGCCTTCACCAAGGAGGCTATAAGGATGGTGTTGGGACGTGAATTTATGGAGAATGAAAATAGGTATAGAGTTAACACCGACATTTCATCTCGGTTCATGGCATCTCTGTTGGACCTGGGTGGGGAAAAGGTGGAAATTCTCATGCTTTTGAGGAAATTTTTCAGAGAAGAGTACCTCGGCAAGGATGTAAATGTTGTTGTATTTGCAGAAATTGGGTTTGGTATTCCTTGGGCAAATGATTTGCCGAGGATTCTACACCAGGAGAAAATGTGCCTAGGCAACCATTTCCACTGAACCTTGATGTTGAGCAGCTCATGCATCATCGGAAGTGGGCACAGATTGGGAGGGATTTCCTCCAGAAGTGGCACAACCTAGAGGATACCGAGGACTATTGATGGCTAGAATAATTCTCCGAGATTATCCTCTCTTCAAAGTTCCATACAGAAGGAAGGGAGCCTTAGCCGAATAGTCCCTGACTATGTCTCTGTCTTTGTCCCTTTCCTAGTCTCTACTGTGTCTCCCTCTGGTGGTAGTATCTTACCAGGGTTTTTGCAATGATGTAAATTGTAATAATGTATGTTTAAAAAAAATATATGAAAATATTTTAAGAAATTCAAAGTGCTCTTCTATTTTGTTTTTATTATAAGAATTGTTAATAGATATGGCTTATGTGCGTCGTTGATTTGTAAAGTTGTATTGAAATTTTTCATAATATAATATAAAATATTTGCGTTGCACTTTTGTTTCATGTAATAATTTAATGTTTCCAAACTTTATCATTTAATGGTGACTGGTTACTGGTTAAAATTTCATGGATAAGGTGTCTCAAATGCATGAATTCAAAGGGAATTCAATATAGTTAATGATTATATTCATTAGTCTGTATTAAATTATTAATATTTTAAAATCGTAACAATCGTTGGATTACGAGAGATGAACGGTTGAAGTTGTATTTTAGAAGTGCTATGGGTTTCAAAGATCTTTTCTGAAAACTCACTCCAGAAACGTGACATGTGTAATTAACATTAAATTTGTACGTGTTTTTAATTTAATATTCATTTAAATCTTTCCAAAAATGTGACACATGAGACATGTAATATTTATTTATTTTGTTACATTTAAGTTTTAACGAAAGGTTTTTACCATTCCCTTTTTAATAACCTATCGACTCGTAGGCTCGTAGTAGCAGAGCTAAAAAGAGCTGTTAAACCATCGCCAAAGGTTTCAAGACTGTAATTTGTGAGAGCCTTAGCCATTTTAACTTCTATCTATCCAGATTTCAAAATATAATTTTGGGTAAGAAATCTAGCCTGATGCATCCTGATTTTGTAATGTCAAAAACTATGTTTAACTTGATTTTGAAATTTTAATTCTTGCATAATGCATGTACAATTAGGGTTTTCTTAAATTGGGGACCTGGGGTTTTCTTAATTACTTAGTTATTATCTATGATTTTGTTAGTAAATATATATGATTCTGTATTTTTTCATTCTTCCGAAGAACAATGGGGAAATAGAAAACTCAAGGCCAAGGGCAAGCAGATGGAAAATTTTTAATAGACTACAGAAAACAAGTAGAAATCCCTAGTTTCACTAATGAGTATCATGATGTTTATGATCCTGCTATCGACGGTCAAAGGAGAGTCATATCAATTAAACATACATTGTGCAGTAAGGCAACTGGGCCAAAGAGGTCTGACTTTATAAAATTTAATCCAGCAATAGGTGCAAAAATGAATAAATTTGCTTCATGGGATGTAGGTTTGGGTTGCATGTTGTTACCCAAAGTTTTTCCTTGCCCAAAAATTATCTTGATTTGTGTAGAAAATTATGATGAAGAAAGAAAAGAAACTGTGAATAAAAATAATCATGAAGAAATTTTATCAATAACCCAGGAAGAATTTCTCAGTTTGCTAGACCTAGGGTTTGAATGACAAAACTGTAATGTCCATATTAACCTCAGATTGCTGGCAGACAAATATGAGGCAGTCACGCCAAACACAAAAGAGTCATTTATAAAGGGTCTAATAGTTACAAAGGCAAAGGCTTCATTGGGTGAGAACCATAAGCCTCCTTATGATTTTAACATTTTTGTGCCATGGGTTCAGGATACTATATCCTCGTGTTAGTGAACAGATTTGTCTTTTTACAAATAACCTTTTAAGTTTACTCTATCACCCTTAAAAGACAAACTATTTCTAACAGTTGGGTAAGTGTCTTTTGTGATCACTTCCCTCTGAACTTTATAATAGGTACAACTCCCTAATATGATATTCAATGAAATGAGATAATGATTTAATCAATTAGATTTTAACCAGAAAGCTTATAAAGGCAGCAATATCATTCTTTGATGATATGCTTCTAAAAAAATATGAAGTAAATATAACCCGATAATGAATAGGAAGGAAACACAGTCACTTCCACAATGGCATTTCATGAAAAACATAAACAACTTTTTGATTGCAGATAATAGATAACAGATAAAATTCAAGATTTAGATATCATGCAACAGTTGACAAAGATATAAAATAGGTCAAACAATATGTCGACACAGGGCACCTTGCTTTAGATCATAAACAACACAGATTCAATAACCTTCCTGTCATATATTTCAAAAATTACTACACAGATAATTATCTGAAATCAATTCTGTTCACAACATTCACAATATGAACTATAATTATCAAAACTATATCTATCTATCAAAAGTTTTTCCGAACCCTTTAAAAGTTTTAGCAGTCAGAATAAATAGCAACAGAGCACCGAGAGGCCTCCCAAAAAACACGGCCTCTCGGGCAAACAGTTAAGTAACTAATCCATCAGAAAGAGGACACATGTCCTTAAAGTTTAGCATGATAACATAGTAAAAAGGAAAACTAGATAGACGAATATGGCTCCTTATCTATGGCACGATCCTCGCTTCCCGCTGGACTTCCTTCTTCATCGGTAACTGATTGAGTTGGCTTCCATTCTTTATATGCTTGTACTAGTTCCTTTGTGAGCAACAGATGCAGGATTTTGGAGTTCACTATTCGGGCCATGGAGGCATCTTTGTTCCAGCTCAGCTTCTTCACCTTCTTAGTAACATTGGATAACTAATCAACACACAAATAAAGCATGGATTCAATCCTTGCTATCTGGGTTAAATTAGAGGCTTTGGGATGAATCTTTTCTCTGATAGTTTTAATGGCTGAGTCAAAAGCGTCCAAAGCACCTTTCAGTTCTTGCTCGCCAAAGATAAAGGGGTAGGTATAAGTGAAATTAATCACATTCAACTCTGTTAGGGTAGCCTTTTGGGTCTGCTTAGCTTCAGTTTCATATTCATTATTTTCCGTAATGGCACTTCTTATCAGAGCAATACGCCAACTGATATTTTTCCTCAGTATGAAGAAATGAGACTCCTCAGCACCTTTAAGCGACTTTTCTACACATAATTTATTAAATCCATGCCTCTCAATTTCCATAAATTTTGTCATTGCCGACACCCATTTTTCTTCATCTGTACCCCATACTTGGTGTTAAGCCTGTAGCTCTCCTATCACTGTCTCAGTGTTATGAAGAATTGAATGCGAATCTTTAATGTACTGCCTGCCATTATTGAGCACTTGAGCCATCCATTCATCAACTAAAGAAACCAAAGTCAGCCCTCTTTGAACCTAATTTAGCAGAGTCTTACTTTCTTCAGAATTAGGATCAAACACTTGAGAAGATTGAGACAACGGGGTAGCATCAAAGTTACAGAATGCATTAATAAACTAAGAAAGTGAAACAATGGTTTGTTTCAACTCTTTCTTCTCTTTTCTATCTTGCACCGATGTAATTAGCATTTGCTAGGCTATTTCTTTGAATAGGTGGTTCTTCCCAGCTCTGTCCATTGTTCCCAATTCAATTTTGGTTACCTCAAAATCCTCAACCGCCACATCTTGCTTCTCTTCCTTTGGTCTGTAAGTAGCGACTTTGGCTGTCCACTTCCTAGTTTTAGCATCAGCAAACATGCGTGCTGTGCTTTTCACTTTCTTGGCTTTAGGGGCTTTCTGAGCATATTTACTAACAATATCTTATACTGGAATTGACAAAGGAATTAGACTCCACTTCTTATTAATTGAAGAAGTTAACCATTTGGGCGTGTCACTAGTTGATGCTGGTTCAGGACCAACTTTAACATGAGTATCCATTAAATCTAGGGTTACATCTTCGAGATCAAAAAGATCTTTCCTGATTTGGTCATCATCCCCAATTTGGTAATTCAAGTCTCCAAACTTGTCATCTTCCAGATTAACTGTCTCCGTTTACTCCTGAGTCATCTTCACCTTCTTTTGTGATTGGGATCGTGACCTAGTGATGCGTTGAGGAGAGACCACAGAGGAAAGCTCTACAACAGACTTCTTCTTAGAATATTTCTTCTGCTGCTTATCAGAGGAACATGTATTACCAGATGGTTTAGGCATATTAGAAACAAAGGGGGGAGAAAATAAAATTGAATATTTATTTCTAGTTGTTTTAGGACTAGATTGTTCTTTTTTTCTTGTAGCCATTTCTCAGTTAATTTGAGAACATGTTGTGTTCTGCTTTTAATATCATCTTCCTCCTCTTTCGACCAATCAACATCTACCTCTTCAGTATCCAGAAGTCTTTTGAAATTAGGCTCAATCAAATCAGAACCATCATCTATTACCCCCTCTATGCTGAACTGTATTCTCATGGACAAAATTTGGGAGATGCAGAGTCTGATATGGCTTCTGGTCATAACTTGGGATTCATTTGCACAATCCTCCCAGAAATCCTCTAAATGGGAAACTAGAAACATGTGAGACCTTAGACCCAAGCTTCCGCTAGTAAAGTTTTTGTTATCGAAGCCTGTTCTCTCTGTGTAGTACTTAAAATCAAAATGACCAAGGTCACTTCCGATACTTATGGCATCTGCAATGGTTAGACAAGAAAGATTTCCTAGCTGCAATGGGAATATTTTTTCACCTCGGTCCCCAGGAAGGAAACGTTTTAGCACAATGGTGAGCTGTCTACAGATTTTAGCAAAGATGAAACAATCAAATGCATATCTAGGCAATTTGGTAGGGGCATCCTCAAAACCACCAATTCTTAAATAAGAGAACCTAGGGAATTGGATATAATAACTC
>MU223212.1:362930-420238 GCA_018584345.1 Thuja plicata | reverse complement strand
TTGCGAAGCATAGAGAAATATTCAAAAACACACATGCCATCAATCCAAGGCTCGTGAACCATGCCATCCCATATCCTACTACATGCTAGGCAATACATCAGATAAGAAGACATATAAAAGCTACAACTAGTATTCTTGGAACTATTCAATTATTCTCTCATAGATTCTGCAATTAATTTGGCCCAATCCAGTTTATGTTTGCCCTCTAAAACAATTTCTACATAGCAGAATAACCAGTCTGAAAACAAAGAAGCCTCAGGTGACCCTCTGACTCTGTGCAACATTACCATAATATCACTAATGTGTGGATGCATATGATTTCTGTTTAACTTCTTGGGTAAATGGGAATCTCCTCTTTGGGCATTTAACAACCAATACTTAGCTATGGAAGTACGGTTTGCATTAGCATTTGGCTTGAACTTAACTAGGGATTAGGCAAGAGAGAAAGCTGAAAAAGTTTGCTCTTGGATTTGGAAAGCCGAAGTGACAATTCCTCTATTCACATCCATTTACACTTCACCATTTATTTTAAGAATAGACTCAGTTCGTTGGTCATAATGTTTGATACATTCATAGACAATCTCAGGAAATACCACTGTAGGAGGGAAGCAAGCGGCTATACATAACCCACTACTCAAAATTTCCATAGAAGGGACATTTTCTTCAACACATGCAATAAGCCTATCAACTATCCCTTCAACATCATAACCCTCTAAATATGTGTCTGTTACAATAGAATTTTTGCACACCAAACTAGACACATTCCCAAAGAAATGAAATGCTGACTTCATTCTTGCAAGAATAGACTATGAATTGCTACAGAAACTCCTATAAAATTCACCAGCTTTTAAATTTAAACACTGTAAAAGTGACAGCCTAACTTACCTTGATCTCTGAGGAAAATTCTACAATCGGAGCTCCGAAAAACCCTTACCTTCGCTCTTTGCGCATACAGACAGCAACAACAATTCAAAAATAATGAATACCAAGAAGGGATTTAAAAGAAACACCTAGAATGAGTAATTAATTACCCATAATTAAGAAAATAATATCTCGAAGAGAGAATTGACCATTCCCACATGCGATCATTTACTGCCACTTTGTGCAAACTTTTATGTCGCACAAATTCCTCATTAATTTGACAGCTTAGACATGACTTAACCGCTGCCAAAAGATCTCTTCATTAAAAGCCTTTCTTGAGTGGGGTCCACATTTGAAAAGATGGCGGTTGTCCTTTGTTTATACCACATGTCACTTTTTTAAGATCCTTGAACACCCTTGAACACTCTTGAACTGAGTTCAAGGATGTTCATATGTGTTCACCATTGTTCAAGCCTGTTCCTTAATATCCCACCAACATTCTGGTACAAAGAATCACATGTGTAACCAATAAACTTCCACCTTTGATCGACCAAAATTTCTATAGCTTGTGATCATGAAACACCTCCTTTAGCAAAAACACTATTCACCTGCTACCGCTTCATAAAAATATGAACGAGCTTGAACACCCTTGAACACTCTTGAACCGAGTTCAAGGCTGTTCATAGTTGTTCAAACCTGTTCAAAAGACACATTAGAAAAAGATTTTTCTCTTTTTAACAAGCAACGGTGAAACATAGGGGAGGTTCTTTCACTAGGATTTTAAACATGAGGGCTTAGGCAACTTGAGATCCACAAAAATAACAAGGCGACTCTGAAAAAGTAACATTAAGGACAAAGATAAAGATTTGGACTAACACCTCGCTAGCATTTTTCCTAGGAATGGAAAACAATAGGGAAGTGGGTGCCAACATTCTTCAATTGATTTGGGATATCCATTATGTCAATGAACCAGTAAGATATAATTTTGTTGGACACGTGGTTCAATCGATGCAAGAAAAATTAGCATTGATTAAAATAGGCAATTCTAAGACATTTAGGTTCACAACCTACTTGTGCTATCTTATGCTAGCCAAGCATGCTACAATATTAATGAGCAACAACAAAAAGCTTGAAATTCAGATGGGGACAGGACCGAAAGGTACTCCAATGAGTCTAATAGGTACTCCAATATATAACTGGACACCTCAGATAAGGATGTATGATAACAAAAGGAATTACAGTAATTTTGTAGATTTTTTTTTGGCACCATTATACAAAAATAACAAGCACTACAATGTCCAAATTGTCTGCTTCATGTAGAGATTGCATCCAACTTGGAAGCACAATTCAATTGGCTGACTGGTACTTAATGGAAGAATACACTATGCTAAGGTTTTACGGATTAGAACTACAACCCCACAAACTTCCAATGCATGTGACAGACAGTGTGTTTGTAGTAGAATATGTACTACAAATTGAGAGCACAGATAGACTCTTCACTGTCTAGTTGAAGAAGAGCATATTCCCTTCCTTACCTTTCTCAATTGGAGGGTTAACATTTGAGAGAAAGGCATTCAAAGTGGAAATTTTTTTTTTAGAAATTTTTCAATTTGATTTAGAGTGGTACTGGAAGTATGATCCACTCAANNNCATTCAAACAATGCTTGTTGCTAATAAGAACTCTGCAAACTTATTTCAACATGAAAGTAAACCATTGCTAGAGAAGTTGAAAAACAAGGATAGCTGGGATGACGTTACAAAAGAGATGGAGAAAGTTTTTGCTGAGGAAACAATTTCAGTTGAATAGTTGTCATCACAAATTATGACATCAATAAACCAGGGCATTATACAGCCTAGAATTTCCTATAATTTCTACAAAAAAGGTGCTCATCCATCAAACATAAAAATACCAAAGAAAATAGCAGAAGAGTGTAAGGATAGAAATTGGACTCAAACAAAAATGAATGATTTTTGGAGTATGAGAAAGGATCTCGGTGAACCAAAGACTAGTGTAGACCTGGATGATATAGACAAGGATATAGAGTTTAACAAATTGTGGAATTTGGAGCATCCTACCATGACATACAACAACAGTTCTCTAGATAGTCAGGATGATAATCCACTAATTGCATTTACTCCAGGTCATTAGTGGATTCAAAAACTACTGTAAACAAGTATATAGCAAAGGGGCAAACATTGCAGAAAAAATGGGTTATAAAGGTGGCGGTTTGGGTCCCATAGGAGATGGCATCTATATTCCAATTGTCGCAAAAAAAATTGATCATGGACCTGGTGCACGCCTTGGGATTGGGGAGGACACATTAGATTCATCAGGAACCACTGTGCCCACAAGAACATCCATTTCCATGGGTGGGATTGGGGAATCTACTGCTACTGGTTCTGGTAGTGGCACTGGTGCCAGTGGGACTGGTTAACTTATACAACAAGTTCCCTCTCTAAAGAGGCCACTAGAATCTACACAAAATCCCATAGAAGAAGATAGTGTCAAGAAGCAAAAGGTTTCCAGATCAATGACACTCAATCCTAAAGAACTTATTGTAATTTCACGTTCAGAAAAACCCTCTAAAAGTTTAAATCCTCAAACAACATTAGTTAGATCAATAGGCATTGCAAGCTCTGCTTCACCTTTCAAACATTCAAATCCTTCTACAACACCAGATTCTCATTTCAAAGATTTCTATAATAAATTTGCAGAAACAAAAAACAAGAATAAGGAAATAAAGAAGACATTACGGACTGCTACCCTTACTGTAGCTGTAGAGGAACAACCTGCATCCAACAAGGTTTTTCTAACATATGACCCAAACAGAGACATGATGGAGTTCATGGTTGTTATTCCACCCAAAAAATATGGAAGCCCACTAGAGAGTTAGATAGATCCATCTGAATTTCAAGTTAGCACTCTCCAAATGGATTTTTCCAAAGTTAAAAATGTGGACAAAATCAATGTGTCAAAGTCTACAAACCAAGTGGTCTACAGTGCACTGCTAAAGCTGGAAAGAGAGAAAAGTAAGCTCGAGAAAAATATAGAAAAGTCACAGGCAGACATTGCCAATGAAAAAGTAAAGAGGAAAGCTTCAGAGATAGTTTAAAAGAATTGCAGAAAAAAATTAAAAAATCCACCTCTACATCAGCAAATACAGAGCAGGAACATGAAGAGGCAGTAGTGAAGGAACAGGAGTAGGCAGAGCTGAAGGCACTGAGGGGGAAATTGGCAAAAATTAGTAAAAAACTAGAGGAAGAAAGAGTCACTTCACAAAAGTTATTTAAAACCATGGAGAGTAATGTTGCCTCCAACCAGGAAATGCAAAAGCAATTGGACTCTTAGGCGGATAAAGCCAATCATTGGGAACACAAAGTAGTGGAAGAGAAAAATAATTGTGAAAAAATGGCAGAAGAACTAAAGAAGGCCAATAATACAATTCAAACTTTAACAAATACTAGTAATAATTTAGTGAAGATTACTAAAGAACACATTTGGGGCCAAATATTGGGGATGTCTGATAGCTTGTTTGAGTGGTTTGAAATGCTTCAAAGTATGAGAGTATGTTATGTGAAGCTTCATAAGAATATTGAACAGAACATTGATGTTGTCAAGAAAGAAAAGAAAGCAAAAGATATTATGAAACAACTCTACAGTAAGAGTGATAGTTATCTATCAAACAAGGGAATTAGTACCCACCTTCATGCCTCAGTAAAGGTATCAAGTATCATTCAAAAATGTGAGAAGCTACAGGAAGCACATGAAATGGATGAAAAAGATAAGAAGAAGATCTTAAAGATGGAACAAAGGAAAGCGAATTTGGAAAGCCTTGGTTTGCCTAAGGGATTTGGTACAAATAAGTTCATTGGAAGAGAAATTTACAAAATAAGGTTGCAGGACAAAATAAATACTGAATTACGCTTTCTTCCTACAGACTTATCTCCTAATACATTCATGGATTTGATCAAACCAGTGAGAACTTTGAATGGAGTTTTAGAAGCAACATTGTTGTCAAGCCACAGTTCCAAATATGAATTTCTAACGAAGTTGCAGTAGTGTGACTATACTATGAACCAAATTGTTCTGCCATCAGAGGATGTTTGGACTAGCCTACAAAGATAGCTCTAAATTTTGAACTACTGTAAATTGTAATGTATTGCAAATGAATACATAATAATTTGTGCTCTATCTAATTTTCATGTTTTCCAATTTAATGTATGTTGAGTTACTGTATTTTATTTAGTTATTCTTAGTTGATTTACTCTGTAATATGCTATTGGAAATTTGGAATACAAAATTTCATTCAGAAATTTAAAATTCAAATATGAATGATCATTGATGATGCGATACAAACTACAGTAATGATACTCTTTGTTCTCAAATTTTAATGATGAAACATAATACATTCTTGCTTTTCTAAAATGAAAATTGAATGATAGGATATAGTAGTTAATAAGTTCAAAAAATACCTATTGATTGCTACTGCTAATTTAGTAGAAATTTTCTAAATTCGCCAATTCATGTCTGTGTCGTCATCATCTAATTCTAGTATTCTAGTTCCTTCATTGTTCTCTTCATTTTCTTTTGTGTCTTCTTCAATCTAACCTCTTTTTCTATGAATCCCACTCCCATCGCCACCTATAGTTTTCCCACTCGGAGTCAAAGATTGGTTAATGGTGTTGTCCAACCCTCTTCTTTTGCATCTTTTCTTCCAGATTTCCATTGCTTTTTGATAAGGAAAAGTATTGACATCATATCTAGATGTGTAGACCCTCAAGCATGATTCCAAATTCTTGTCTAGTTTGTTTCTTAGATTTGATTTTAGGAATCCCAAAGCACTGAAAACCCTCTCATCCTCCACCGAACCCAATATCATGGTTTGACATAGATCAACAAGTTTGAAGAACTCTGAAATTTCATCACGCAACATTATGCTCTGTTTTAGTTCTTTCCAAAGCCTTGTTGCTGATCCCTCTGCATGTGGGTTATGCATTAATTGATATTGATGCTTCATAGTCCTTGAAAAATTGCCTGATTTTTGTCTAAGAATACCTTCATCTAAAATTCCATTGATAGTCACTCCATTGAATTCTATAGATTTGCAAAATTCCTTTATCAAAGTCAACAGCCTATTACGATAATCTTCCTGAGTTTAAGTACCAATATTGAGGAAACACAATTGCCATGGCCTCAAGAAGTTGTTCATATGGGAGTCGAGATCTTATTTTAGAGGAAAATTTATAGGCTATGTCCCTTGCATTAGCTGATATAGACTTGACGATCTTGGTAAACTCTTCCCTTGTAACTCTTGTAGCTTGCTCCTTTGGGGCACTGTAGTACATTGGTATCTGAAATCCCCTTAAAAAAACACATAAATCTCCATTTTCAATGATCTTTAAATAATTATTAGGATTGTCCAAATCTTTTAGTTTCCTCCAGTGATGAAATTTTTCATCGAATAAATCTGGGTCATTTCGATAAAGATTATTGAGGACTTGGCATGACATTTTACGCAAAGTAGCATATTCTGCAATATACATGGCTCTTTGCTGGTCTTTTTTCATAATGAACATCATTTCTTCTAGCGTGGGAAGAAGAGATGCTAAAGTCAAAAGTGTCTCTATATTGCTTAACCTCCGAAGCAGGTCGCCACATCTCTAATTTTCTGCATTGTCATGATTTTCATACATAAGTCCAATCAAAGATTGATATTCAGAAAAAAATTGATGCACTGGCCCATCCAAAGAGATCCATCTAGTATCAACATCTTTTAGAAGCTTGTTTCCATTGGTAATTCCATCAGCAAAGTGCTGAAATTCCCTAAAATGTTTTGGACTTTGACAAAAATATGAGTACAGCTCTCTTACTAAATCTTCAACCTTGTTTACTAAAGGAAAATTCTTCACAACTCTAAAAGAAAGATTCATCCTGTGGGCCATACAGTGAATGCCAAAAACATATGGTGAACAAGAAGCTTGCATCTTTGTGCAAAGACGATTCCTTTGACCCTGCATTATTGAAGCTCCATCCGCTCCAACACAGATCAACTTCTTCGCTATTGTCAATTCATCCATAGCTCCATATTCAATTAAATGGCTCTTTACTAATTGAAATAAAGTTTCCGATGTCACATTGTACCTTAATTTTGCAACAGTCAGTAGATGTGGTTGGAGGACATTATTCTGTATAGTATAAACATGCATGCATACCCACAACATATTATCTATTGTCATAGCTTCATCTAAGGACAAAGCAATAAAGGTTGACTCTTTTATTTTTCTCTGTACATCCTCTATTTCAACCTGGGCAATACAAGTTGCCCATCCCCATCCATTGTTTATTGACCAATGAGTGATAGGATAGTTAGGAACTTTTAGAAAGTGTAACAAACCACTCATTTCTAGATAGTTTGTCATTGGACGCCCTCTGCTCAAAATATGGAAAACATTACTTAATTGAACAACTTTTCTGCATTCTTCTACTTCACTTGCTTTTGCAAAAATAGCATTAATAGAACCTTGAACTTCACTAGGCTTCATCTTAAATTTCTGAAACAAATAATATTCCTCAGCATGCCTTTGATGTTGACATTGCTCCTTTGTTTTATATCTTACCACTTTTATTTCCTTTCCATCTACAGTTGAGGTTTCGTAAACCTTACCAACATGCTTCTCTATGGTGTCCAATTTAAGCTGCAACCGCTTTTCTTTTTTATACTTCCAACTACAAATAGTACATCTACATTCTACTGGTGGCTCACCTACAATTGGATTGTCCACAGGTTCAATGAATGGATACTTTTCTGCCCAACCAAATTTAAATCTTCTGGACATCTCCCATTGACGATCAATTTTTTCTTTTGATTTTCCTCTCCCTTTAGTGTTACTGTTAATTGAACCATCATCATCACCAAAGTCGATCGATTCATCCTGGTACTAGTTATTTACTTAAAATTCATCTTCAAGGTCATCTTCATGAGAGATATCGGGTTTCACAACTTCGTCACTAGATTTATTGGGTTCCCCAATTTGTTGAATAGACTCCTATGTAAGTTGATAACCTCAAAGTTGTACAAGTTCCTCTGATGACGTACCTTCCTCACTTTGACCAACACCATTGTGTCTACCCCCGCCAAAGTATGAAGATATTTTTTTGCATTTTGTTGGCCTCTCTTGGACATCTCTAGATTCTCCACCTTCAATAGTCGTCTTCTTGTTTAAATTTGACTATGACATCTCCAACAAATTAAGGCTGCAATAAAATTTTACTTGAATAAGATACTGAGGACTTGTAGTCTTTCTAGTTCGCTACCGATCACAATTGTTAGCTCAAAATCAACTGATTTTTTTTACTCCTAAATCTCTTGAAACTATCCTTATATACAAATGCTTATTTCAAATTTTGGCGAAGTGGACGACATTTGCATATGATAACAACTAATATTTGGTGAACCCCGCATAATTCCAAGTAATTGACTTGGTGAATAGGGAAGGAATTTGGGACACAGTGAATTATGATGCATGGTGAATTGGGTCCTAGTGCAAATAAAATTTTAACTTACGAGAATGGGCCTTTGGTGAATGGTGATCCTTGATAAATACCCCTTCCTTAATCCATGGTGAATAATAGTAAATATATAATAGATAAATGGGTGAAAAACCCCACTACCATAGTGAAATTACATGCAAATAGTGGCAAACAACCTGACCAATATACATGTTTTTTATAAAAATATACTACACATTTTTTCACCAAATTCTATATGCCCGACGAGACATATTCACCAATTGGCGAAGAATCGCCACTAAAACAATCCTTGGTCCTAGTTGTAGAAGATCTGAAAGATAGTTGTAGTCAAGTGAACAATCCATGTCATCATTTATTATAGAGACTATGATAGATAAAGGAGTTAGATAATGTGGAACCCATGTATCGACCCACTCACTTGACTCACATTAATCCCAATCACACTGAAGACACCTTAGACAAAAACAAGACAACTCTCGTGTCCAAATGGTTCATGTACTATCATCTGAGCTTCAAAATGAATGCATTTTTGAAGAATCTTTCACGGTTTGACAATCCAACCTATCTCCAATTGTGCCCAACTCAACCAACCAAAATAATCTGTGCACCGCTGAATCAAGAGTCCCCCCTATGACAATGTTGAAGTACACCAATCAATAATAGAATGAGCATCAAGGAGTTCTGCACCTAAAATCCTCAATTGCTCCTTAACTAGAGCTCTCTTTACACATGCACCTACTCCATCATGCTCCCCTTTTCCATGACTAGCCTAAAAAAAAATCCAAATATGAGGTACACCTCTCTTTACATGCATTCTACATAACCAATAAAACATACAAGCATTTTTGAATTGACCTGTGCAATTATCTAACCAAATGAGATGTCTATCCATAGAAATATCATTTTACCACACCGACTCAAAATAGTTCTCAAATCAATGTTGGACATATTGGTGAGAGTGAGATCTATCATTGCTCATATAAAAATGGTATTCTCAGATTATCTTTTGGTCATCTTATGTACTATTAGGAGAATGTCTATATGTTATGTGCACAAAAATAGAAACCTGAATAGAATTGTAATATTGAGCTTGCAAATCATTTTTGGGCTGCAATGTATAGTTCTCTACAAAGTCAATGACTGATATAATATTGCCAATCGGGAAAGTGTCCTTACAAATCCTGAATTGTTGATCCAACCACTGAGACCTGTGACTATGCCTTGCATGCTTGTAAAAACTATTCTTCTTGAAATCTGAAATAAAATCAGCTATATTGCATTCTTTTGTAACCAACTCACATCTAGAGCCTTCACCTCCACTTTTCAATGTATATTTAATGGTTTCATATACCTTTTTTTGGACAATTGTCTTTCCAAAATCATGTTCACATCCCTCATGAAAACATGAAACAAACTTCACTAGCCCACCACACTTTGAGCACTTGTCATTTAAGATATCTTGTCTATAAAAGAAACATCCATCATCTCTAGGACATAAAAAATGATCTAGCAAGTCTCTTGATGATTTTGGAAGAGAACTTGCACCACACTCCTCCAACATTTCACTAGTATGCAAAGTAAAATGCATGGATCGTAAAAATTCATGATGCATTAAAAACTCCACATGATATTTACAACAACAAGTATTTTGAATCTTAAGAGGCACACAAAAAAGGCTTCAATGCTTCAAAATCTCTTTGTGATATTTGAAATGTTGGATGTGTCTCACAAATTTTTTTGAACAACATTGTTTGACTCACCTCCAAATAATGTTTTGGATGTGGGGTGCGGTCTCGAATGCCAATTCTCAACTTCAAGAAATACTTCACATTTGGTGACACTCTTGAGTTAGATTACCAAAATAGTTGAATTTGATCCTTCACATCATTGGTAAGCTTCTTATCACAATGTGGAAGTCTCCCACCATAAGCCCATGTATCATTTTGAAGACGATCATCAAGTCTTTCTCTTCTTGCAAGTGCTCTATCCAAATTTTTATGATTTAGATTCAAGTCAACACAAGTTTGTCTCATCAAATGAGCCTTTCTCAAATGATGACTTACTAAGGAGGTTGTAATAACCATCCTAGCGGCTCTCTTTTCTTTTTCCTTGGTAGTCTTCCCAATGGAATTGAGGGCACTAAAAATATTTCTCACAATAATAGCATTCTTTTCCTTTTTCTTGTTCGTGCACTAATCTTCAATTTGACTAGAATAGGTCTCATCTTTTGCATCTTTAACAATTGCACAAACAATTGACATTGCTCAACCAATGTCTTGTGTCTAAAAAAATTAATCAAATTTTTTTGAAACCCACAACTAAACGGTTCTTTCTGATTGCTTGCCATCGAAATTGCTCATTATGTTCTCATCAATTTCAAGTAACCATTTGTTGTTCTTGAAGGTCTCAAATTTGAAGTTTGTCTTTCTTCCTCACAAGGGATTTCATTTCTCATATAATTTGGAGATGTGTAACGCTGATTTGGTTCTTGTGCACCATTATCATTGTCAATTCCTTCATATTTGAATAGTGGATTGTCATTGTCAATGTCCACACTTCCATTGTCCACATCTACATGTTCATTTTCAAAACCTATATTTTCATCTTCAACCCCTACATTCTCATTTTCAATATTATTGTCATAAATCATTTCAAATTCATGTTCTTCTTCACTTGAAACCACATTTAAGGGTGGGCCTATTCCCACGTCTTCATTAAAATTTAACATACCTTGTCTCTTATTCCGATGGGCAACCCTATCCATTTCTCTATACAGTTCAATCTCTTCATTTGTGAGCTTCCTCTTCTGTTTATGCTTTCAACGACTACTACTCCCCATGGTGAGACCAAAAAGGTGATGCAACCTTTGATAATATAGAGATTCCAACAAAAAGTTTCAAAAAAGTGTTTTTTTGTCTTTCACAAGTGATTTCCTGTGAAATTCTCTGCAGAAAAAATGTGCTTCTGGGATAGGGACCCAGAGAATCAATTTTTGCTTTTGGATACTAGTAAAGAATATCAGATATCCGATAATATCGGATATCTGATATTATCGGACATCTGATATTATCAGATATATGATATTATCGGACATCTGATATTATCAGATATCTGATATCTCCCACCCAAATTTGGCTTGAACCTTTTCATTTTCATCCTATTTGGAATGTTTATTTTACGTTACTTTACTATTATATTTTAACAATATTAATATTAATATTCTCTCTCTCTCTCTCTCTCTCTCTCTCTCTCTGTGTGTGTGTGTGTGTGTGTGTGATGCAGAGCAAGTAGCCACACAACCTAGATTGGTCTTCTTTGACTAGAAGAACCTCAAATCCCTACTTTAGGCCCTCTCCTTGATCCAAAAACTCCAAGGGGGCCTATAACTCCTTTTTCAAGTGGACTTA
This sequence comes from Thuja plicata, assembly GCA_018584345.1. NCBI lineage: Eukaryota > Viridiplantae > Streptophyta > Pinopsida > Cupressales > Cupressaceae > Thuja > Thuja plicata. The sequence continues at coordinate 408,439 of MU223212.1, read as the reverse complement.
CTATTCCACACCCTTCCCTGACTCTTAGGGACTTCTCACAACTTGGATCCAATTTAGGATTTAGGGATCAATTCCCTCAAATAGACAAAATGAAGGATTTCTATCCCAAATATATGGGAATGTAATTCAATGGTGGGAAGGTCTTATCCTAACCTAATACACTAGGAATCACTCACTTTTGGAGTTCCTAAACACCCACAACTAATCCTACTCAAACTAGGATAGTCAACCTTGTAGCCTTTGTCAGTCAGTTTTTGGTGGATAAATCTCAACTTCTCCAAATTACCTGGTAAAATACTTACCTTTTAGGATACCATTTATCCCCTTCTTACAAACCCCAAGAGATGGATTTTTGACTTCACTCCTGCAGTATCAAACTATCATTCTATCTATAGGCCTAATTGGCCAGACCAGGCTTGGATAATAAAGAAACTATTTGAAAATGGGTGCATGAAACCAATTCAACCCCTTAGGACTCTTCCCTATCCTCTAAATGGTCAATCTCAACAATTCACAAAGTCTCTTCAATCTCTGAGACTAGTTATCCACTCTTTCTCCTTCTTTCCTGGTCAAATACATAGAGATATTTGACCTAGGGCTGGGTGGCAAATCCCTCCAATGGAGTCCTCTGCTTCTATTCTTTTGGAATCACTAATATGACTCCCCTAACTTTCATTTCCCAAAGGGCCATGCTTTTTCCATTGTGGGAAAGAAAGCTAGGGTTCCATAACCAAATTACCCTCATTTTTTGGGGTTTACAAAACCAGTGAACTTGTAAATTACTGTTCTCTCACCAAACTAAACCAAATCACCCCAAACCAAAGGAATAGAGTAGATAAACCCCTAAGAAAAAAAATTAATTGGATTTTCATCTGTATCAATCCGTACAAAATCTGTAAACTCGAAAACAGAGTAACTGTTTACAAAATAACATAATTCCTTATTGGTTTACCCTTCCAAAAGTTCGTACAATAATTTCCAACCCATGAATGGGCATAAAAAATGCTTAAATACAAGTTTCAACCATCATAACTATAATTCAAACTGTTATGGACTGAAGTTGCAACTTTTCAACTATACCGAGCAACTTTTTGAAATGTTGTCAAACAACATTTTTGACAATTTTGTTAATTTGCAACTTTTGCACACATAGGATTATGAAATGCCACAAATGGATTCAAAACATGTCCTAATGACCTAATACCTAGTGAGAAACCTATAAAACACAACTTTATGCCCATTTGATCAATTTGGCATCCTGGTTTACAATTGCACTTAGGATCCAGAAGATCTTACCCTAGGCTTATTACATTTTCTCATTTATCAACTGATCCCAAATGATCCTAATCTATCCTAGGGAAGAACATGAAGGACATCTCTCTCTCTCTCTCTCTCTCTCTCTCTCTCCCCTAGGTATTATTTTTTTGATCGGTAAAGTTTTTTATTAAATTGATATAAAAAAGGTATTACAAACTGTAAGACCATTATCGAAAGGCATGATTCCATAACCACTTAAACCTACATCTACAGTCAGGCATTTACCCATTCAACTTTCACAAAGTTTTCTTATAGCTGATTTATATTAACCCTTTAAACATTTACATATTATAATATGATCGATATCTTCATCAGTGTGGAAAAGGCCACTATATGCAACAAAAAAATTCAATCTACTAGATTCATGGTGCATTTTCCTGCTTGGCGGAGGCATGCCTTAAAAAAAAACTGTCTTTACTTACTATTCTTTAAAAAAAAATTCTCTCCCAAAAAATAGATTTTGGTTTCTACATTTTTCCCTACTCCTGGGCTACCCTCTTCCTTCCCTTTTTGTTTCTCTTCTTCCTTGGCACCGGCAGAGAAAACAAACCATCTGTATTTCTTAATCTATTCTCATCTTGAGCCAACTCTTCTGTCACACGGTCCCAACCATTTTGCGCACACTGATACATTAATGGTTTATCTACATTGGCCCTCCACCTTAGGAAAGGGATGAGGCCGAATCTCTTCCCGTCTTCGTCTTCCTCGAAACACTAAAAAATGTCTGAGCCTATCCCTGGGATGGACCACTCCAGGATGGATGACAGTTCCCCCAAGATGTCTTCATCAAACAGTGCACGCATGACTCGCTCCACTTCCTCTATGGCCGTGCAAATTTCCAAGCCCCAGGCCACAAAAATAGAGATTATATCTAGGTTAAACTGACGTTTAATCTTCCATTCTTGGAATTCCTCCCCAAAAAATGTAAGCACCGCATTCACCATTTCCTTCATTTTGATTTTCAGCAAGCCTTCAACCCATTCATTGCTAGCTCGACCTTTGAAAGCTTTCATTTGCTTCTTGTTGTCTAGGATAAAGTTTTCCTCCATGATCTCCACTGTGACTTTGTCCAAAACTAGCTCGACACCTGCAACTTCAAAGCTAGAAGAAAAAACCACAACTCACACTTAAGCTAAGGAGTAAACAAAGCGAATTTTAAATACACTTCCGTGGGCTTTTATCATGAGGAGCACATTTAAGTTAATGAATGTCACTCGTTCATGTGACCAGTTCCATCCTCTCTTCACATTTACTTTTTATTCTTGAAAGAGTAAATTCCATCATAACCACCTGTCCCATCACTTGCTACAAACATGTGATTAGTGTCCTTCATAAGTTTTTTGACACAGTCAAAGCTCCTATCATCATTAATTTTTATGCGTAACTTGTAAGTGGCTTTCCCATCCATCATTAAACCGTGCACCATTTCTAAACATCAATATCAATGAAGGTGTTTCTAAAATCCTCCATCACTGTGAGGTCATGATTTTCAAGGGTAAGTGCCCAGTTGGCTAATTTATTAGCCTCATTATTTCCTTCTCTAAGTGTGTGGCAAATAGCATAATTAGTATATTGTTGTAAGATGTTACTCACTTCCCGAAGCACCCCTAAGATTTTCCAATCATGAGTGTGATTTAATTTTATTTCCTCTGTAATAATTTTTGAATCTCCCTCTAAGTGTATTTTATCTCCACCTAGAGATTTTCCTAGCTTTACTGCTACCAAGGCTGCTTGAATTTCAGAAATATTGTTTTTCCCCTCATGCAACCTCTTTGCTGCTATTGCAATAGTATTACTATTTGTATCTCGTGCTATAACTCTAGCACCTGAAAGTCCTAGATTTCCTTTAGAACATCCATCAAAATTTATTTTAATCCACCCCGAGTTTGGGGGTCTCCATATTACTTCCTTTCTATTTATCTTTTCCTTCAGGGGATTACCACCATCATTCTTATATTTGATTTTTATGCTTGGCCATGAGTTGTGAATGAATCGGTCCCATTTTGTAAATCCTTTACTTGAGTTCACTTGGCTGACTGCAGCACTGATCACTTCTTCAATCATATTATGAATCCTTTGAATTATTTTTTCAGTTGTTTCTGACACCTCCTAAAAAATCCTCCTGTTCCGTTCCTTCCACAGCTCCTAGATAACCACTGATGGGCATATAATCCATATCATTGATAAAGTAGATTTTTGAGATTTGCATGACCAACATTGAAAGAGATCAAGTAGATTAATTGGTAGTGGTCCCATCAAATTTAGTTTAAATTTTAACATATCCCAACATCTATGTGCCATTTCACATTGCACCAGAAGATTATCAACATCTTCGGTGGCATTTTTGCATAACAGGCACATTGTTGGTCCTATGAAGCCATATTTCTTTCTTCTCTCACTTGTTAAAATCTTTCTTTGTATTTCTAACCATGCAAAGGCCCTAACTTTCTGTAGGCAATTTTTATCCCAGCATAATTTATAGGGCCATTCCCCATTCTCCTTTTCCTTTGCCATTACTTGATAACCCACTTTTGCTGAATATTTTCTAGTTTTAGCTGCACACCATATTATCCTGTCTAGTAATTCATAAACATTTAGTGGTCTATCTACAAATATATCCTTCATTGTATTCTGTTGTGTCTCCATAAGACCAATAGAGTACTTCTTTCCATTCCCATTGTTCTCCCATAGGCCCATTCTTTTAGCTTATATAGTTACTTACTCTGTCCCCTCACCTTTCTTTCATTGCTACCATTATGTCTTGCAAGTTTTCTTCTTCTGCCAACATTTTCATGCCATTCCAGGAGTCCTCCCAGAAGGCAGCTATCTGTCCATTCCCAATTTTCCATGAAAGATGAGCACATATTACTGGTCTACAATCTAGGATAAAATTTAATATTGATGATCCTTTTTGAGGATTCTGAACTATGAGAATACAACTTTCCTCCATGGAGTCTAAATATTGAATTTTTAGGATTCTAACCCAAAGTTGTGATGGTTTGGTGTATATATCCCACACCAATTTTGCACCCAAGGCTTGATTGATCATGTGCCAATTGTGTAAGCCTGCTCCACCTTTATTTTTTGATTTATAGATAGAGTCCCATGCTACTAGGGGTATTTTTTCTTCTTCCTGAGCCCCATTCCAAAAGAATCTTCTCATTCTCTACTCAATATATCTTAAAACTTTAATTGGGATCTTCATGTAGCTCATTGAGAAAGTAGGGATTGTTGATATGATTGACTACAACATAAGAATACACCCAACATAAGTAAGCCATTTTCCTTTCCATCTTTCCAATCTCTGTACACAACTATCAACTAAATCTTCCCAAAGGTTAGCCTATGATGAACCTTCAAACAATGGGATGCCAAGATATCGACTAGGCAATGTTCCACTTTTCATTTCTAAAATTATACATATATGTTCTTTCACAGGGGTAGAAGTATTGAAGAAAAGGATTTCAGACTTATCCCAATTAATATAATATCCAGATGCTGCACTGTAAGAATCTAAGTAGGATTTGATAACTCTGGCCTCTCTGGCTGTTTCCTCTCCTAGCAAAAATTTGTCATCAACAAACTATAAATGTGTAATAGCTTCAATGCCTCTTGCCACTACAATACCTTTCCAGCCTCCTGAAAGTCTTATCTGTTTAATGGATCTTCCTAGAGCTTCAACCAAAATAATGAATAAGAAGGGAGAAAGAGGATCTCCTTGTCTTATTCCAGTGTGAGTTTCAAAGAAACCTTGAGGGATGCCATTTACCAGGCTAGAAAAACATGGAGAAGAAATGCAACTAAGAATCGATTCACACCATTTATCATCAAAACCAAACCTTTGAATAATAGTCATAAGGAAGCATCAGTTTAATTTATCATATGCTTTCTTAATGTCAAGTTTGATCATCATTCATGCATTCTTCCCTACTTTTAAAGAATGGATAGCTTCATGAACAACAATGATACCTTCATAAATAGATATGCTAGGTGCAAACCCACTTTGTTCTTCTGAAATGATATTTGATAAAACAAGTTTCAGCCTATTGGAAATAACTTTGGAAATAAATTTATAGATGGTATTGCAAAGAGAAATGGGTCTAAAATCTTCAAAGGACTCTTTTCTCCCTTTCTTTGGGATCAAGGATAGGAAGGTTTTATTAAAATCTTTGAAAATTGTTCTTCTTTGTCAAGAGTCCTCCACCATAGCCCATAAATCTCTTCCTATGAAATGCCATGATTTTTGAAAGAAAAGGGCTGGGAAACCATCTGGTCTAGGGGCCTTATCATTTCCAAGGCTGAATAAAGCTATTTTCACTTCTTTTTCAGTAATAGCCCCAAAGAGCATTTTATTCTGAGCCTCTGAGAATGCCTTTGGGATCATATTCAGAAAGTCTGCATCTTGTTGAGAATCATTAGATTGTTGAGAAAAAATATTAGAAAAAAACTTAACAACCTCTCTATTAATCATATTTGAATCTATCAAAATGTTTCCCTGTGTGTCTTTTATAGATAAAATTTTATTTGACACTCTTCTTCCCTTAACTGAATTATGAAAGAATTTAGTGTTTCTGTCGCCTTCCCTTAGCCAAAGTTCCCTTGATTTCTGCCTCCAATAAATTTCTTCTTTATTAAGGATCTCATTATATAAGAGTTTTAGCTCCTTTTCTTTACAAAACATCTCAGAGTTCATCCCTTTTTCTATCACTACTTCATTTAATTCCATCAATTCAGTTTCCAATCTAAGTTGTTCCACAAAAAATGTTTTTAAATACTTCACGATTCCATATTTTAAGACATTATTTGACATATTGAAGTTTCTTAAAGAAAAGGAAAGCCACATTACCCATTATTTTCATAGCATTAACCCACCATTGTTCAATAATTTCAAGAAAAACTTTCTCTCGGAGCCACATTTTTTCAAAATGGAATGGGGCTCTATTTGGTGCTGCATCATTCGCTATTTTTAGACATATTGGGAAATGATCTAAACCTGTGATTGGCATAATTTATGCTTGGAACATCCACTTTGTTGCCATCCAATCTCCTCCTAAAAGAATTATATCCAATTTTTCTGCTATATTAGAAAAAACCTGTCTTCTATTTGTCCATGTGAATATGCCATTTTTAAATTGTAAGTCTTGGAGTTCATTTGTCATCACAAAGTCTGCAAAGTCTTTCTGACTTTGGCTCATCCATCCTTTACCTCCTGATTTTTCAAGGGGGTATAGGATTGTGTTAAAGTCCCCACTCAGAATCATTAGTCTATCTTCCAGTTGATTACAAACCCTTGTAAGAGAGGTCCAAAGGAACTTTTTATTTGTTTGATTGCATGGTCCATAAATATTAACAACAAAGAAATTCATGTTCAATTGAAAAGAGGACACCTTAATAAGCTACCAATAAGTATTTTCCTCTACTATAGTTACCAAAATCACCGTTTCCTTCCACAGTATTCCCAATCCACCAGAGGCCCCATCTGATTCTATAAATGAGCATCTCCATCTGTTAAGTTTTTTAGAAAAACCCAAAATAATTTCAGCACTGAGCTTTGTTTCCTGTAAGAACACTAGATCTGGTTGGGTTTGATCAAGGAACCTCTTGACCAAACATCATTTTTCAGTGGTGTTTCAACCCCTGACATTCCATGATAAGAGTTTCATTTCTTTTGAGAAGAGGTGTATCCTCTTTCATATCTCTATAGTTTTGTCTGGTCTGCTACATTACTAGCTAAAGCCAATTTAGTTTCTTCTTCTCCCTAATATTTAGTTTTTGAGCTTGTGAAGATGTCTGGTTGATGGTTCTTTCTTCTTTTATGTCCATTTGTTCGGAGGCCTAGATCTTCATTCCCTCCATCTTCTTGTGATTCATAGTCTGACTCTAAATCCCAACTATTTTCCCCTTATTCTTTCATGTCATCCATTGACTTCTCCAGATTTCTTATTGGGGAAATTTGGATATCCTTACAGAAAGCTAGGTTGTCATTGTCATCACTACCCCATGCCACTCTGTGTGTGCTTGTTCCTGTAGCTAATAAGCCAAAATCTTGTTTGCTCCTCTATCTGTGTTTCTGTCCATTGTTATTTTGGGTGATTATTGCAACTCCTCAACTGAATCAGGAATGATTGTTGAACTTAAATGCCTATTGTTTAGTTGCAGTTCTATAGCTGCTAGTAAGGTTTCTTCATTCCATACAGTGGATGGTGTTTTGATCACTACTTGGGTGGATCCTTGGCTCAGTTGCAATTCTTTAATTGGAATGATGCCAACTAGAGCATTATGTGTTTCTTTTCTTACATCAGTTCCACAATAATCATCTCCATAGTTAATCTGTCTTTCCTCTCGGTTAAGGATCATTTCTTCTTCATGTTGTATTGACCATAAGGGGTATCATGCTTTTTTCTCTTCCATTTCTATTATCCAGTTGGTGTTCCTATTAACCTCAAGGCCTTTTCCTTTCTTTTCTGCATTGTTGATATCCTGAGTTGCACATTCAACCTCAATAGGTTGTCTCCATTCACCTTTGGATGTTCCTAAGATAATAGATTCTAGGATCTAATAGCAATCTTGGATTGTTACTAAGATCTTAGAGAAAGAGAAGAACTCTTCCATGTCTAAAGATTCCTCATATTTTACAAAAGTTCCTAAACAATCCCCAATTTTCTTCAATATTGTGTTCACATCTTTGTATTCCCAGGGTAGATTTTTTAATTTCAACCATATTTCTACTTCTTTAACTTTTTACTCTTTGGGATTGAAATTAGGCCTCCATGCACATACATATATACTCTTATTGTCTAGCATATACAGTCCTCCTTTAAGAATCCAATCTTTATCCTCTTTTAATGGGGTTATAATCATAAAGAATCCATTCATTAGGGTTTGTATTTCAAAATTGTTTCCCCAGTTAGCTACAATCCATCTTTGGATTTTAGCTATAGATGGCCAAGGCCTTGAAGAAAGTCCTTTCTTGCAGTTTGACCAATAATTCTATCTATTCCTAGTTAGCTATTAATAAATTAGATGTGCATTTGTAATCATAAATACCTATTGTTTGATTGAGGTCTTGATTCAGAACTTGGTGGGTCATGTGATTTGAATCTTGATTATGTATAATTTGGCGCCAAAATTTCTTTTCTATCTATTTGAATTTGAAATTATTTGGTGGTGGTATTAAAACTCCATGAGGCCATGGATTCCTTCAAGAGTTCTCCCTTATCCCACCATTTCATTTCCAACTGGCATATCAGAGGTATGCTGTCTATATCCATCATTCCTCGGCCTTCCTAGGAGTTATGCATCTGTGTTAAAACATTGCATTCTTTTTTTGGTGAAAGGCCATCGTTCCCTGCGATCCACACCACGTCCAAAGGCTTCTTTTACTCTTCTGTCTGGCCTATTGAGAGTGGGATCATCTCTGGAGAAACCCCATTGCTGATGATCTCACCATGGTCGCCATCGCCCACCATCGCCCGCTCTCGCGATTTATTATTGTTATAATATAAATATTAATAAATAATTTATACTAATATTATACTATTATACAATAGAGAAATAAATAATAATAATTTATATAATACAATCCAAATATTTAAATAATTATATAGTACTAATGCTATTACCATCTAATATTAATATTAAAATAAATGAAATTTATAATATATAAACTAAAAATATAAAATCATAAAATTGAAAAAACTTAAATCATAAAATTGAAAGGAGGTTTGAACTCAAAATGTTGTATTTGGGCTGGAGTTATCAGATATATGATTAGACTTGGTATTTGCTTTGGGTTTTGGCTTTCCAATGCCAAACATGGATGGTCAACCCAAATGACGTGTTCACCATATTTCCTTTGAATTGCAAACTTAGACCATGTAGCCGACGACCTTTTTTTTACCCAAAACTGATGAAACAAAAAGGGTTGCTTAAAGACATTATCAGCTTTCCATCAATATAATTGCTTTCATAATTCGAGTTCAGTAAGTAATTATTACTTATTTTCTATTTGAGTTATCTTTGAAATCCTGATTGACAGACTGATTGAAAAACAACTATAAATTTCAAACGGTTTAACCTTTTTGAAATCTGAAACATGCGTCACATTCTATGCTTCGCCTACTATAAGAATTTTTTTTTTTGAAATTTTGTAAAGTTTAGAATTAGTTAAGGTGGTCAGACATGAGAGTTTTTAAATTTTGAATAAGTTGTAGTAGAAAATTCACAATTAATTATTTATTTGGTAAACATTTACACAAAAATATGTGTCACATCTTGGCATGAGTCTACTACTTATATTTAGAATCTTGTGAAAATATATCATCATTTGATTGTGATTAAGGTGGTCAGACATACATGTACTTTTAATCTTTTTCTTGAAATTTTTGTAATACTGCATTGAAATCTAAAATATTGAAGAATTAGATTAATTTTTTTCAGTCAAGGGCTAGTAGTTTAGAAACTACATCCAATTTCCTATAGATTCTATTCTTACAACTTTTTCACATAAGGTTGATAAAATGTTCAACTTTTTACGTCAAGTTGACTAACTCTGATTTTCTGATTTTTCATTTCCACTTAAGGCCATAGCTTGGTATACCATGATCCTGCACATACCCTATAGTCACTAAGAAATATTATGTGCAAAATTTATATTTATTAAGTTATTATATATTTCTAATAAATATTAATTTGAAATGAAATTTTTTTATAAAGAAATACATATGTTTTTTAAATTTTTGCATGAATAAAAAATGTATTTTAATATTTATTCAATAGTTTTTATAAGGCATAAAATAAATATTAGACTTAAGTGCAAAACAAAAGATTAAAACATAGAGTTTCTAGTGGAGGATGAGAGAGAGAGAGAGAGAGAGAGAGAGAGAGAGAGAGACCCTATACTAGAATTCTTTCACCCTCTCCCTTTCCCTCCCTCTTTTATCAGCACAGTTCCCTCTGAATTAGTCAAGAAGGATTGGGGGTAGTTCCCTATGCCACAAAGACGCAATTATCACCTTGAGAACCACACAAAACTCTATGGAACACACCATTTTCTTGACTTTTAAAGATACTCTGGATCCCTTCAAATCACCCTATTTTTGTAATCGACATAAGTCTTGATAAGTGCATTTCACTTGACTTTGACAAACTTGATCAAAATTTCACAAACTTGATGAAGATTTGCATATTCAACATTTGACGTGTGCCATATATGGTGCACGCCATATCTAGAGCATTTTCTACATATGGCATGTGCATTTTTAATTGCATTGGGAAATACCAATCCTAAGGCTTGGGTTTTCCTTGGGCATCCAATCGAAAGGTTTGGACGATTTAAACAAGCCTGAGATGTGTTTTCCAGCAAACATAAAAAAAATTCACATTTTTTCATCTATGCTCGCCGTCAGGTTTGCGTGTGGTTCAACAACAACAAAATCAGATAATAAGGTGTTATAGAAATCTTTGTTAGCTATCTATCCATATATTTTTGAATTCTGATTATGTTAATCTTTTCATCTCTAATTTCTTTTGTAACTAAGTCTGATTTTGTTCAAAAACCAACATGTACAATTTCGGGTATAGATTTTGGCTCCTTTATCATATTTTGAAACAAGTTACTTTTTTTGGAAACTAGACTCCATTCTACACACTTTAAATTTTTTTTTTAATTTTCAATTAGTTTTCACTAATTTTTAAGGGGAGTACGCTCATATATCACATTTTCAGGATGTCTCCACTTCAGAAATTCGTAAAAAATCACACTTTCATAAAACAATTAGCAGACAAATCTGGGATAAACTATGTAGTGTTAGCTAACTTCTCACCAGAGCGATTAATTTTTTTATTTTAAAGTTAACATTTCAGGGGGACCACACCAGACGCTATGTTATGTTTTTTTACAAAAAACAAGATCACTTTTTGTGGTCCCCATTTTTGAGGGCCTTAATCTAAACTAATTTTAAAAAAATAGTAGTTTAGAAACTAGATTCAGAAGACTACATTTCTTGTTCTTGTCGCATGTTCAAATTTTTTATTCTAACTATATTCAATTTATCATTGAAGTTCAGAGTTTTCTGATTTCATAAAAAAAAAGTGGCATCTTATACCCCCTTTTGGGTCTCACATCTTTGTGCACTTACCCAGTCACTTAATAAATATTATGTCCAAATTAATATTTATTAAGTGATTATATATTGCTAATAAATATTTTAATTTGAAATGTAAATAAATAATAAATAAATGTATATGATTTTTATTTTTTTATTTTCGCATGAATACAAAATCTATCTTAGTTTTTTATTAAATGGTTTTTATAAGCCATAAAATAAATATCAAACTTAAGTGCAAGAAAAAAAGATTACAACATGGAGTTTCTAGTGGAGGAGATTTTCAAACTTAGAGTTCTTAGTCTAGCTAGAGGGGGAGTTTATCTTTCTCATGCATTTATGGAGGGTTTGGAGGGTTGGAGATAAATTATATGTCAGTTTTTTAAGCGTTCTTGAGTTGTTCATCAGTTAAGCACACCTTAGAGGCAGTTTACTCACTGATTTTGCTAGTTCCATCCCTATTTTGGTGGGATTTTCTTTTGCATCTGATCCAAGGAGGTTTGAGTTATTTTCATGCATTTTGGAGGACAGAGATGATGTAGTGCAGTTACACCTGAGTTCTACATCAGTTATAACCAGTTCACAGGGCAGTTCCCTTTGGAGCTTGTGTAGCCTTCTTATAAGGCTTTTGATTGTATTTCTTTTTTATGGGTTCTCTTCTTTTCTCAAGGAGCATACATTTGCAACTTTGTCCAAAAGCTTTTTCATATTTTTAAAATTGTATTGAGGCACACAATTTTTAGGTTTTGTAATAGCTTATTCCTTTGTATCCAAAATAAAGAGCGGAGCTTTCCTTCTCAAAATTGTGTTATCAGGTTATGGGTTGTGTGTTATGATTTCAATATTTTAACTTGTGGAGATATTATTTCCCTCTTTATAATTATTGAGAAAATTGGGCCTTCTTAGAATCTGGTTATTGCATGTGAGTTGTGAGAGATAAAATTTATTCAAGATTCATTGTGAGTGTAATATTTTGTTAAGGTTCTGGAGAATCTACACATATTTTGGTGGATCAACTTTTAGTTTGCAGTTTTTCTTTTCAAGTTTCTTTTATCCCTTTTCCTCATTCAAGGTTAGTCTCAGGTGATCTAAAGTAGAAGTTGACTCATAATCTAAAGATTGATATTTGATATAGGCATACCCACAGGCCAAAGATCTTTCCATGTTCCACAAGATTGGTAGATTCACGAACCTATCATATTGTGTGCAGATCTTAGTAACAATAGTTTTTGACATGGTTAGTGGGACACTTTTGAATATTTTAGTCCACATTTTTTTCCATATAATTTTGAGTTTTGGTCTGAATATTAGTTTTAGAGTCTTTGTAGGCAAGATTAACACACACATCTAGTGGCTCTACAAGGAAAATTCCATTAATTTTGCAGATACAAGTGCTAGTATGTTTCAAAACAAATTTATATTATAATTTCCAGCTCTTTATATGAATAGAGATGTCAAATTTTATTGGATAGAATGAATACCCACCACCATATCATGAGAATAATGTTAAGGGGGCTCATCAAAAACCATATCCAAATTACCCCAAGCCTATTTTTAGTCCAAGTTACCATGTTATATAGAAGGTTTTCAATATGTTAAATTTTTCCCTAACCAATACACTCCTACCCAATCCACTAATTAGCCTCAAGATCCTCAAATTCAATGAGAATTCCAAGAGCTTAAAAAACAAAATGATTGTTTGCAAGATATGTTGCAAGATTTTACCAAAGCAGATAGATGAAATTAATAGGGAGCATGGTATCCAATCGCAATTGGAGGAATGTTCTTATTAGGCTTATCTTCATGAGCAAGAGGAGCTGACTCATCAAGCCCAACTTCATAGGCAAGAAATGGAATCAAGATGTCAAGGTATGGTTAAATGTTTTTCAAGTCATATGGCTGAAGAAAAGAAACAAAATGAGGCAAATCTTGAAGGGGAGTTGAAGATTCAAAAGGAGCATCATGAAAAGGAGTTGTAGGCACAAAAAGAGAATTTTGAGGAGGAATTAATAGCTACAAAGCAAGGGATAATGAAGATCTTTCTTGCTACATTCCAAAAGGTAGAGTCTCAGACAAATTTTTGTCCTCAATTGAAGAACATGTACCTAATCAGCAAGATTTCCCAACTGGTACCTTTTCTAATCCATTTTTTGAAATAGGAATTCTTATGTTTAACTAAATATGCTTGGTGGAAGATGATCTTTTACTTAAGCAAGTTCAGCCTTCTATATTTTAGGAAAATCTTGTTGTGCATCCTATTTATTATCAAGTAACCCCATAAATTATGCAATTTTATCTTGTGGGTTATGTTGAGTCTCAAGATGAGTGTACTAAGGAGGACAAAAATGAATTTTTTAGATTAAAAGGAAAAAATACAATAGAACCTACTAGTCAAGGGAAACAAATTATAGAGAAGGAAAAGGATAATCAACATGAGTGTCAATAGTATGAGATGCAACTGAGGTAGTTTGAACATAATTTAAACAAAAAATTGTTGCAAAAGGAGCAGAAATGAAGTTAACACATGCCGAACAAGAAGTTTCCAAATAAAATATCCCAAGCTTCATGCAAGAGCTTGTAAATGAAAAGCTTCAAAACTTTGAATTTCCAACTTTCATAGATCCTATCTAAGTACAAGAGCCTGTTGTTTAGAAAGTACTTCTGTATTCAAAGAACTCATTTATGAGGCTCATCCAATGCCAGATCTATTACATGATGTAGAGGAGGTTCATCAATTTGCATTTCCTAGTTTTAAAGATTTCTTCCCAGAACAAAAAGCTGAGGATAGATCAGGTTTGTTATAGGATGTAAAGGAGGCTACAAAGGTAGATATGTAGGTTTTTTCAGATGAAAATGTTGAGAGTTATGATGTTGAACAAGATGGTGAGATTGTTATTACTTTATTTGTTGAGCTTCCCATTTATGTTGATCTATTATTTCATCATGGACAAGAGTAACTTGGATCACTTTGTAAATTGCTGATTAAAATATTGTAAATGATGAAAATATAGATAAACTAGGTTAAGAATAAGGTAGAGATTGTTCAATTCTATTTATGTCTTATTTTGGCTATGTATTAATCAATTTATTTATAAAAGTATTCATTTTGAGTGGTTTGTTAGAGAAACGTTAGAAAAGAAAAGTTGAGATGAGAATAAATGTAAGGAGTATGTGAGGAATAAGTCTAGGATAATAAGATAAATAACTATAATTATACAAATTTATTGGATATACTTTCAATATAGCACAAAGTTTGATAAAATTTGTATATAATTAAACAAGGATCTTGTCTTTTATATGTGTTAGCAAGTTCTACTTAAGACTTGAATGAATCTTAATAGCTAAAAAGTGATAATGTATCCTGGCTGATTTGGACTGAAATAACTATGAAAAAATCACTTACGATTTCATCAGGACAAATTTTAAAAACACAATAAGCAATAATTTTTCTTGCAAGAAAATTTGTACTTTCAGAATTTGATAACAAAATTCTGTACTGATTCATCAAAGGTCCTCGTGGAGTCATGGAAGAGAGAATATTATCACCTAAGTGTATGGCCCTTGATTGTATTATGGATAATTTCAACCAATTTGTGATTTTCATTAATAAGATCTATGCATATGTTAAATTAAATGATTACACATGGGTGGTAGGCTCCCCTTACTATCATAAATGTTGCAAAGTGAGGGGATATGGAACATAATGCAAATAAATGGGACAAAATATTGGGAGATTAAGGATTATGATGGAGGCCTATAGTGACCTCTTAGGAATAAGAGGAAAGAGGATCTAGTATCTATAATATTATCTTATATTGGTGGAGGATGTCAGAGATAACAAGGCCAAGTAAGTGTGAGGTATAAAGGGAGAAGGAAAGAACTATACGAGGATGGAAAAATATATTGAAAGATGCATTTTCTATAGAATGAATTAAATATAAACTACAAGTTAAATGAGAAGAAATTTTGTACAAAGGGGTTGGGATTGTATGAAGTAGATGGTTTGAATTGATATGTGTAAGAAGGTATGGTGTTATAATGTAAAATAGGAAGGTTATCATATCCAACCTTTAATTTGAGATACCATCAAATGAGTAGAAAAAGTTCATCTTACTAGCCATGAACTAAGTTTGTGTAGATTGAAAAAAAAGATGTGTAGCTCAACTTAGAACTCCATATTCATGCAATCAAATCATATTGAGATGCACATACCTCTTTTACCTAAAGGTTTCAGGTTGTGATATCCAACCGTTAATTTTTTAGGTGTCTTCAACTTTCATGAGTTGTTCAATACCTTTGACTTTCAAGTGATCAAAAAAATTGGTTTACTTTTCTTGGATTTGTTATTATAGTTAACACCTTGGTTCATAGCACGACATGTTGACAAAAAAACATAATAGTAGTTCATACAATGTGTTAACAAAAAATCCATTGCACATTAAATTAGACAACCTAAACACCATTCTCACCATAACCTTAAACCCCAATCCTACTCATAATTCTAATGCTAGTTATAATCATGATATTTTCCCTAATCCTAACTGTAACCCAAACCATAACCATGGTGTAAAATCTAACCCTAACAAAAATCTAACCCATAATCTTAAACTATAACCCTAAGCATAATCTTATCCTAACCTTCTCGCTAGCCATATGCATAACATTTGACCCAAACATTATGCAAAGGCATATGAACATATCTAGAGATATGGTATATAATACACGATAGGGGAATCCACATAGTATTTCAAAAGACTATGTGTTGGCAATTAAGCCACTACACATAAAATTAGACAACACAACATGCATGCATTTGAGAGGCTATCAGGTCATTGGTGACCTTTTGCCTTTGAACTTTCTTTGTTAAGAAAGTATACATGTTGTTGTTAATTGCACAATCACATGACAATCTACACCTTCTACGTGTGTTAACCTGAGGGGAATTTGAACATGCATTGTTAACATTAGTTGCAAACATGTGTAATTATAAACTAAATCCTCCTAATAGCTTTTAATTATTAATGTTAGTAGATTTACTCAATCCATGATATTTAATTATTACTACTTTAAATTCGATTGTGTGTAATTTTTTGTATCAACATTTCAAATCACATTGCGATCCATAATCAGGATGAAAGACAACACAAGGAGAAAGAAAGACGATGATGGATAATGGAGTGCGATCCAAAACTAAAATTTTAATTAAAAAATAATATAGAATAGACTAAATGCAAAGTAAAAATATATCACATATAAATATCAATAAAATGATAATTTAAAAATTAGTGATAAAAATTTTAACTATTTTTTTATTATATAAATTAAAATATTAATAAAACATGAACCTAAAAAATATAATTTAAATAATATTAACATAATTAAAAAATAAACTCGAGATTAACAAATACAAATTTATTATAAAATTGAATATTAACAAGTTAAAATATTAAATCAATTAAATTATAAAAATTAAAATTTAATTCAAATAAAATATTAAAAAAATAAATTATCTTAAAATTTAACTTTTATATTGAAAGTTACAAAAATTCAAAAGTTAAAAATAAAATCAAATTGTTAAAAAATATGAACTCGAAGTTATTTATTTAATTTAATTTATATATATGAATAATAATAATTAATATTATAGTTTTCTTCGTTTATTTACATTTGAGGACACCCTTTGTCTTGTCTCTCTTGATGAATCGGGGCAAGCATCTCATGGTTCTGTTATTTCTTGGGGAACTCTGATCCTACCGCTTCCTCTTTGAGACACTTTGATCATCATTAACTTTGATAGAATATATTATTCTAGCATCCTTGTGTTTGATACTTTTTTGTCTATTTGAACTATGTATATTTTAATTTATAATTAATATAATCTTTTGAGTGGTTGTGGCCACTTTAATAAAAAAAAGATTAATATTATTTTTTTAGAAAATAATACTTATTAAAAATTTACTATTTCTTATTTATATATATTTCAAAAAATTAAATAATAATATTATTCAAATTTGTATAAATATATCTATTAAAATCATTTATATATTATAATAAAATTGTTATTAAAATAAATCATAATTAAAATTTTAAAAATCTCAATATATAATTTAAGATTATAAAATTATAAAATTTGTTTAGTGTGTAGGTGGGAGAAAGAATTTAAAATTTTAATTAGAAATATGTAATCTATTTTTTTTAAAAATCCTGGCTTCCATTATGCTTTGATGCATATCAATACTCTGGCCACAAGAAGAAGTACACTAGCAAATAACTTGAATTTATACTTGTAGACCTGTATTTGTTGCATTCAACATGTTAATATCTCCTTGACTTCTACACAACAACTCATTTCCTTGTGATTTTCTTTTAATCTTCTCTTCGAATGTAGCTCACTATTCTCTCTGAATTTATTTTTTGCTCAAAACTTTGTTTTGTCTATCCACTAATTACCCCTGCCTCCACATTTTGCATACATGTTTGTCAAGACATTCACACCTTATGATTTGATGGTTTTCCATACCCTATTCAACTAATCCATTTTATGCAGATTCATGACCCATATCTGTGCTTTGAGGGATGTTCATAACCTGATACAAAACTTCTCAATTTTTCTAAAAGAGGGATAATGGTGGAGGTACACCTGTTTAAAAGCTTTCTAAAGTTTTTTCATCAATCCATCTCGTGCTTATCCTAGGAAGACATTTCTTTAACAACCATCCAATAATTTTTCTCCAATTTGCCTTCGTAGATCACATTCAGAGTCTTTTATGTTTCCGAGTGAACAACTCAAACCTGTACCTTCAATGCATCACAATGAGTTCTGTTTGCTGAAAAACTTTCACTCTCAACAAAATTTCATGTGAGGAAATATGGAGGAATAGACATGTACAACAAAAGAACCCCTACCTCCTTGTTTCCAATGCAACCCCTTCTTTCTGTATATGAAAACCATTTTTTTCCTTTTTGCAAGTGTTTTCTTTCTTTGTTTTATAGTTGCGTCCACTTCATCTTAGGCGTTTTTATTTGCAATTGGTTTGCTTGAAATCCTCCCCACATAGGCTCCTTTGCTCATTCTCACCATTGTCTATGCAACACCCAAAGTGTATCATTTATTTTAATTATTAATAAATTAGAAATTTAGATACATCCTTGTATTCTAATTTTAATTTAATTAATATTAATCTTATTCAATTAATAATTAGAACAAATGAGACTTCCTCATTGAATTGGAGGATGATGAATAAATTGCACAAAGATTACATATTAACAATAAATAGTAAACCTATTAATTTATAACTTATTTTTCAGTTAATTAGAATTAAAATATTGGTAAAATATATACTTAAAAATAATTAATATATTAAAAACTTAATATTAATAAATAAAAGAATTTATAAAATTGAACATAAATACATTAATTTCTCAAATAAATTAAATTGTACTTAAAATAAAATATTTTAAATACAAAAAAATTATATTAAAAGAAATTTTAACTTTAATATTAAATTTACAAGTAAAATACAATTTATTAGAAAGATTAAAAGTCTATTCATAATTTATTTAATTTAAGTTATATTTATGAATAATAGTTATTTGCATTATTACAAGTTAATTATATTTATTATGTTTACAAGTTAAATAATAATATTATAAAAAAAAAATATAGATAAAGATCAATATTAACGATATTATAATGTATTAATCATTAAAACAATAATCAAATATGAAACATTTTTGTTTTGTACTGTGATCGAGAATTATCATGTTGCTATTTGAATGTTGTAGTCAATAGTTTCTTATGTTGATATTGGGTGACTAAATGAAAGGAAAAATGGCGAAAGCAACGAACCCTTGCTGGGGTGACCTGTCATTCGATGATCTAGTCTATGAGAACTTGGAAAATCCCTTTCACAGGCCTTAATGGGTGTTCCAGGATGGGAAATGGAGGGACTTGGCAACTGATCGTCCTCTTACTTCTACATATTCTCATGCGTTTCAATCTCAGGATGTCTGAAATCACAAAATGCATGGCTACACGGTTCCTCAATGGGTTTTTAGGGATGGTAAATGAATGGATATTTCTAATCCTGGGATATCCATGGCTGATTGGTTTCTTCCGGCAGTAAATAGGTTTTCTCCATACAGGCGATCAAAGTGGTCGTTTACCACAAAATCAAAACTAGGGTTTCAAAACCCTAGTCATTTTGGTGTGTCTGTTCACGTCTGGGAGGGAAAGTCACATGAAGGTGCTAAGGATAAAATGAATACTTATAATACTCAGCTAAAAAATAATGCTCCATCTTCTCCTCATGGTACTTCCACTAATTCCTTCTCCATTCCTAATGATAGGTGTGTTGTTTCAAATGATGGGAAAGATGTTTCAGATCCACTTACTCACATTGCTGACAATAATGATGATTCACAGGGGAAAAAGGTATATATGGAACCCTATTCCAGGGATAATAATTGAAAATACATTGGAACTATGGCGTGGAATTGATCTCATTGATCTTGGGGTTATTATTGAGGTATGGAGGAATCAATCTCATTGTCTAAATTACTGAAAGCAATTAGATCTAAGCTCTATGAGATTTTATATTTTCAATATTATCTATAGATACCTTTGTAATCATTTTTGATACTATTGAGGCTAAGAAACATACTTTATCTAATATTTTTTTTAATTTGCCTAATAATGACATTTTTCCCTCACTATGGAAAGCATTCTTCCAGCCGGGGCAGAAACTTCTTGATGAATCCCCAATTTGGTTTTCATTACCTAAGTTGCCCTATGAGTTCAATGATTTGCATACTTTAATGACAATAGTAAATTATTTTGGAACTTTCATAAGGTTTGATAGGTGTTTGAAAGATAATAAATTATCCACTATGGTTTGTGTCCCTGTAGCAAAATCTGCAATTATTCTAGCTACTTGCAAATTTGATTTCTCATTTGGTAATTGGAGGAAATCCATCGTTAAGGATGTAATTTTTTGGGTTAAGCAAGTCATAAACATTGATTGTGATTATTTCACTCAGGTTCCTAAAGCCTCAATTAATCTTGGCATCTCACGGCCTATGCCTTAGCCTTCTACCACTGTTATACCTTTCATTTCTCCTATTATACCACATGCACCCTCTTCCACCTATAGTAATGGGCCGCCTTCCCAAGTATTGCACATCACATCCATTTTTCAAGCCTAGTCCACTTGTCCCCAGTCATATTCGACATCTACTTTTACCATTACTCAGACTAGATAATGGAGCCTTTTGTCACATCTATTTGTCAAGCTTTTGTTTTACCTTATTTCCATGTGGCCATTAATGCTTCTTCATTACCTGTATCTTCCCACCCTCCAAATTCCTTTGCTGACACTCCTACACTGCATATTACACCCACAGACTTTCCCTCACCTCTTGTTCATCATGATCCTCTTTCTCCTAGCCCATCCCTTAGGATCCACTCTCTAAGGGAGTTTACACCTTCACAAGAAGACAATCCTTTTTCTCATTAAAACATTAGATCAAGTGGTTTCACATATTTGATATATTGTGTTGAAGGAAAATATGGTGCTAGATGATGATAATATTACTGATTCTATTATTGAGACTATTGATGCTTCACTTTCCTGGCTACAATGTAAAGGGGAAATTCTGACATCTTTTATTTCATATGATCTCCTCTCTCCTAATTTTGAGACTTCACTCCATGAAGTTCCAATATATTTTTCTCCATATTTATCTAAAAAAAATGGGAGGGAGGGTTACTGTGCTCTATTTTTCAATCCCCTTCTCTAAAGGCTTCTCTGAATTCGTCTGGTAAATAGAAAGGCCAACCTTCCTTTTTACGAAAAAATTAGGGATTTGATTGATGCAGGTATTCAAAATATATTTCCCTCTATATTATAGCAAGGAAAGAAGGCTAAGAAGAAACCTTCTCTTAGCCCGCCTACCACTATGGCCGCTTGAACCAAAAGAAGCCTTCATCCTGAGTATGTTGGAGCTTCTATTTATAACACCAAAAATACTTAGCAAAAGAGGGGAAGTGATTATTCCCCTTTGAAAAAATGAGGATTATATCATGGAATGTTAGGGGCTTAAATGGACCTAACAAAAAGTGACTCATTAAGAGACAATTAGTGAGTATGAAGTTTGATGTTGCATTATTGCAAGAGACTAAACTATCTGATCAAATAGATTTTTCTTTCTTCTCAGCATGGAATTTGGGTAACATTTTGACATCCCACTCTAATGGAGCTTTGGGTAGGTTGGTTGTTTTATGGAATCCTAATACGGTTTCTATTGAACCTATTTCTAAGGGTAAAAATTGGATGCCTTTAGTATTAAAGAGTTTTACTTCAGACATACCCTTTTTGATTTTTAATATATATGGCCCTGTACTAGTATTTTTGATAAAATAAAGTTATTGGACCTTCTTGGTAATCTAATAGGGGCACTTCATGCAGAACTCCTCATCTTGGGTGGTGACTTTAATGCAGTGCTAAGTAATGATGAAAAAATGGGGGGAATCTTCCCCTCAACTTAGGTTATGATGGATTTCAATAAGTTCATCTCTGATAGAAAATTTTTAGACATTGTACCTAGGCTGAGTAGATTTACATGGACAAACATAAGATTAGATTTATGTTATTTTGTGGAAAGGATTGACTGTTTCCTTCTTTCTGATCACTGGCTAAATGTAGATAGAGACTATCACTCTGCTATTCTTCCCTACACAGGGTTTGACCACTTTCCCATCCTTCTAGGATTAGAAGAATCATCTTCTCATCAAAAGGGCTCTTTCAAAATTTGAATCCATGTGGTTTAGAGACCCCTCGTTTCTTCCTCTCCTTAGGTTATGGTGGGAAAATGACCCTTTTTTGGCACACACCTCTTCAAACTGGTCAAACGGTTACAGTGTCTAAAAGATAAAATCAAAGAATGGAATATTAATTAGTTCAAAAATATTTTTCATGAAAAGGCTTGTATTTAGTCTAAATTGAACTCCTTAAATGATCATATCATCCTTTATGGGATGGACTCTCACACTTCCAGTTTAGAAAGATAACTCTAGGGGAAATTGGAAGAATTGCTTTTGAGAGAGGAGACCTATTGGAAATAGAAGTCTCACAAGATTTGTCTCTTAAATGGTGATAGGAACACCATATTCTTCAATGCATCTACAAAATGAAAAGACTTGGAAACAAGATTATCAGCATTGATTCTTCAGTTGGCACATTTGAAGATGAGGATGAAATTTTTGAGGAAGGAATATCATTCTTTAGCAAATTGCTTTCCAAGCAATAAACTATAGTTTCCGACTCCATTCTGGATTCAATCCCTCTGTGTATTTCCCGAGAAGACAATGATATGTTTCTGGAACCCTTCACGTTGTTGGAATTAAAAGAGGTTATTTTTTCTATGGCACCCAGTCCTGATGGGTTCACTATGTTATTTTTTCAAAATTTTTGGGATTTTGTGTTTTTCTCTTTTATTAGATCTTGAAGAGGCAATAATTAACAAATCCATGTTAAAGGAATTAAATAGTACATGGATAAATTTAATTCCTAAAAAAGATAATCCTAAGACATTTGACAAATTTTGTCCCATATCTCTTTGTAATTCTCTCTACAAGATTTTCACTAAAGCCATTTATGTTTGTCTAGCCAAGATTGTCCCTAACATAATATCAGAGGAGTAGGGGGGCTTTGTCCCTAGTAGAGAGACACATGGAGGATCTATATTGTATCACAAAATCCTACATTCCGTATCATTTTCTTGTAAGCCAGTTATGATTTTAAAACTAGATATGATGAAGGCTTATGACCAACTTGACTGGGACTTTCTGGTTTTGGTTTTAGCAAGATTTGGTTTTAGCGAGATTTGGTTTTCATGCCAACTAGATCAAGTGGTTTTACTCATGCATCTCCTCCCCCACCTTCTTTTTGATTATTAATGGCCAGCCCATGGGCTTCTTTTCCTCTTCCAGGGGTATTCATCAAGCGGACCCTCTTTCTCCATCCCTCTTTATCATCATGGCAGAAAATCTTAGTAGGGTTATATCTAACGCTAATGCTTTAATATGGACCTATGGAAGGGTATTAATTTACATGATGGAGGTTGTTCATACTCTCATAATATATTTTCTAATGATACACTCCTATTTAGTCAACCCACAATGAACGAGTCACGTGTCATCAAGTAGGTTATAGAAAATTACTCCCAGTCCTCTGGGAAGTTAGTTAATCCTACTAAATCAAAGATATTCTTTCTGAATTTATCCCCACTGGTTCAATAGAGGCTTCTTAACTTTTGGGGATTTGAACATGATAACCTCCCGTGTCGGTACTTGGGAATCCCCTTCTTCTCAGGGTCTGAGAAACATAATTTCTAGGATAAGGTAATTACATCTATCTCTTGAAGGATCTTTTCATGGAAACACAAGTGGTTATCCTTATCTAGTAAGATTCTTATGATTAAATATGGTCTAAATTCCATTCCAATATATATGATGTCTCTTCTTAATATTCCTAAACGATCTATGAAAGAATTGAAAACCATTTTGAGAGAGTTCCTATGGGAGGAAAATGTTTCTCAAAAAAATAAATGTCCATTGTTATCCTGGCATAAGGTATGCCAACCTAAATCTACACAGGGTGTAGTCATTCGAGATCTTTGCATTCAAATAAAGCACTAGGAGCTAAACTTTTGTACAAATTTTATAGGAACCAACAATTGAAGTGGGTTAAACTAATGGAGGAGAAATACTTGGATTCTGATGTCAGAGAGAGGATATTCACCACTTTGTCCCTCCCCTGGGGGTCTTCTATGTGGAA
This sequence comes from Thuja plicata, assembly GCA_018584345.1. Classification (NCBI taxonomy): domain Eukaryota; kingdom Viridiplantae; phylum Streptophyta; class Pinopsida; order Cupressales; family Cupressaceae; genus Thuja; species Thuja plicata. The sequence goes on along the minus strand of MU223212.1, from coordinate 384,180 downwards.
CCTTTTATGCTCTTGTAGAGATGTAATCCTTCCTTCTTTATCTTGGTTAATTCACAACGGTGCTAAGGCCCCATTTTTGGAGGATTATTGGAATGGTCATCAACCTTTACATATGATCCGGGATTGGTCCCCCTTGAATTCTCAGCTCAAAACTGCATGGCGGGACAAGGTTTGTGATTATTTCACCATCATTGATGGATTCACAGTTTGGAAAGATCTCTCTCTGTTCTATTCTATTTCTGATCTGGCTATAGAACTTTGCAATGAATTAAGTAATAGGGTTATATTCCCCACCCCTCAAGAAGATAATATTATATGAATTGGCTCTCCTTTGGGTCAATATTTAGTTAAAGTGGGTTATGAATCTCATTTTCCACCCATTTAGCCTAATACTTGGTCATTTGGGTTATTATGGGGGGCTTCATGTCTTCCTAAAGCTGATGCTTTTTCTTGGTTGGTTATTCAGGACAAAGTCCTCACTGGGGAACGTTTGGACAAATTCGGAATCACTGTTGTTTTTCCATGCACATTTTGTGAACACTTCATTGAATCTTATAATCATATATTTTTGCATTGTCCCTTTGTTATGGACTTTTGGTACTGGCTGTGTCAAAAATTTGGGTGGCAGACAACATTGGGTCCTAAACTCATGTGTGATCATTTTTAGGGTTGGACCACTTTGTAAAAAACCTCCACCTTCCTCTATGGGACATTTATCCTTCTATTTTCATTTGGAATATATGGCTTGAAAGGAATGAAAGGATTTTTAGGAAAAATTATCTTCCTTAGCATATGTACTATATATGATTGTGAAATCAATCTATGAAGTTATGCGATTCTACCATATCAAGAACATCCACTCTTCTAAATCCTTCTTTAAGTGGGATTTCATCATTCAAGCCAAGTGGCGCCTTCTTCAGTCCCTCCCACCTCATGGATGTCAGGCTAATAAATATTCACTACTTTCTAGGAAACAATTTATTTGTCTCCCTCCTCCCCCTAGGCGGTTTAAGTTGAATTTTGATGGTGCTTTGAGGGGTAATCTGGGGGCATCTAGAGCGGGTCTTGTTATCTGTAATTATGATGGAAAAATCATCAAAGCAGTTTGTAAACAATTACCTCCTGATACCAACAATGTGGTTGAATTTGAAGCATTAATATTAGGACTTTCACATGTTCTACTCTTGAATGTTTCTAAACTTCTGATTGAAGGAGACTCTATGGTGGTATGCAAAATTTTTTTAAAAAGGAAATCAGATTGCTAGAAATTATAGTACAGGCTAGATGCTATTATGAAATTACTACAAAGTTTGGTATCTTTTGAAATCAAAAATTGTTTCAAAGAGGCTAATAAGTTCGTGGAATTTTTAGCCAATAAGGCTATAGATGAAACACTTCCAGAATAGGAAGTGCATGAAAATCTTCTTATTCATTTTTTATAGTTTCTGTATCACCATCATGGGGGATGAGTTGGTTTGCATCCATCATGATGGATTTTTTAGCACTAAAAGATTCAATTAAGGTAACATATGGATGTTACTCTTATTTTTATTATATCCCACCATTGTGATGAAGGTTGAGTTTGGTTTTCATCCACCATGACTAGGATGAGCAGTGCAATACATTATTTTGGTTGACAAGCCTCATTCTTATCTTCGGTGAATGGGATCAATTGTTTTGATTCATCTCATCAACTCAGATAAGGATACCAATTTTTATACTCAGAGGTTACAACCTTTTTGGCTAAATGGTTATTATATTGTCTACTCATCATTGTCATGGGGGATCAGTTGTGTACTAATCACTTGATATTTTCTACACCATACTCAATATCAAGTTTGGTAAATATATTTCCTCTCAGTTGTGATACTTCATTCTTATCTCGGGCATACGAGAGAAATTTTTGGATTCATCCCATTCACTCAGATAAGGATTTTTATTTGTTATGCTTTGACACATGAACTATCTTATCAAATTCAATGGGATTGATTTTTTCATAACAGTTTGTGCTGCATCATATGGGTTATATCTCCTCTTAGTATAAATATAAATGCAGCTTGGATTATTTTTCTTGTGTTATTAACCTGGCTTGTTACGTCACAGATCATGCATACACATTTTGTTTTGGGAATTTTTGTGTTCTAATAATGTTATTGTGTATAGTCACATTTACTTTGATTGGATTTCATCATTCATAGTGACGGATATGAGGTGACAACTTGGTAATTTGGTAAATACTTCACAATTATTTCTCTGACTACATTATGGTTGGTGTGCATTGAAATTTATGGTTTGTATGCTCCATCACCACGTGCTCTTTTTACCAATTTTAGTTGATAGTGGGTAGGGGCATTTGTATTATGTGTTGGGATAATTCTTAATTCAGTGTCTCTATTTTAAAAAAGCAATTCCACCACTTTTTGATGAATGGGAAATCTGAGTATATCTAGCCAATGTTGGGTTTGATTGCAAAATATTTTCATTGAGCTTCATTGTATAATGTTATGTTTTCCTTCAAGCTGGTTGATTGGTCTGTGTGTGGTATTTTGCTAGTTGTCGACAAACTTAATTTTGTAGTAAACTTATTTTGGGGTGAGACCAACATTGTTATATGTCTCATGCTATTTTTAGTGCAACTCTTTGGTACCCTTCTTTGGGCATTGGAATAGAGCTCTGGCTTATGACATCAACCTCTCCTATTTTTTCCCCTTTTGTCACTGTCGTCATTCGTTGTAGGTCTTTTTCCCTACCTTTTGGGGTGCCATTTTTGTAAGCTTGTGTTTGCTTAAGGCAGATTTTGTGGGTCCCTCACTTTCATTATCATGTAGTACTGGTTGCAATTCCCCAGTCAACAATGGGAGGAGAGTAATAGATTTCCTTATGATCCACAAAAATTAAAAACTTTTTTCTATTGCACATGTGCTCATATTGATGTTGTCATTCGTACTCTTCTGGGTTTTGATTGGCTGGAGGGAAATCTATCTACACATCCTACCCAATTAGTGTCTCATTTTTTGACCATCTTGATGGACTTATCCCAAGATCCCCATTTTTTTTTTACTTCTCTCATAAAATCATTATCAAGGGCATTTATGATGACGACCTACTAACTTGTTTATCTTTTCCCTTATCAGGATTGGTGGATTTTAAAACCTTCATGGCTACTACTTCCTTTAGAGATGTCTTTGTTGTTTATTTGGAATTCTGTGCAGGATGGTAGTTTGGTATATATCTCATAGGAGTATGATCGCTTGATGGATAAGACTGATCCTTTGGTCTCTCAGCCTTTACTGCACAGGCACAGATGCGTTGGGGATGACATTCTGCATTTCCCTCCCCTTCAGATTGCAACACCTGATCAGGATGACCACTCCCCTACGCTTGAGGATGACCAAGTGACAGAGGAGGCCACCAACATGGATGCGATGAAAAGGACCGATCTTCTTTGCCAGATCTCATGACAGAGTCTAACTCTTCATCATCTAAGGCTTTGAATTCGTCCACTTTCCCTTCTTTCTTCCTTGGTAGTACTTATTCTGATGTATTAGGGTGATTGGGATAATGAGCAATATTGTGTTTTGGAAAATTTCATATAATTTGGGTTATGATGAATGCACTTCTGAGAGGGTTTTTGGGGTGGGGTAGATTAGTTAGTTGATCTATCAAACTGTTACAAGGGCTACAATCGAAGGTTTTTTTCTTGGTTCTTTCCTGTTGGTATGCCCACCTGAACTAGGCTTGTAATTTTTTTTATATTATTAATAATAAATATAATGGCTCTGCCACTTTTACCAAAAAAAAATTAAATTACAAAAATATCATATAGCTATATAAAATGTCTTTTAGTGAGAAATAAACAAATCATATAAATTGAAATTCAACAATGGAAATTTCATAATTTGCTAAAACATTATTTATTTTTTTATTTTTATAAAAAAAAATTGATTGGTATAAGATACAGTGAAGAAAAATTAAAATTTATTTTGTCTGATTCTATAATTATTAAAAATAGTAGCTAGTGAAATGGTGAAAACATTAACTTAATGATCTTGTCCATATCCGACCATTGAGAAAGTAGGTATTAATGATGCATTGTAATCATTCTACATATCAAGTGAATTATATAACTAAATTATATTTTATATATTATGTTCTTTATATTATTATTTATTATTAATTTTAAATTACTTTTATTAATATGTAGAATTTGATATATGTTGACTGTGCATTTAGTTTATTTTATTAAAATGTTATTATGTCAAAGGAATTTATTCTTTGAACTTATTTTAGTTATTGCATCAATGATTGTCACATAATTGTAATCGTCTGATCTGGACTATTTTCTTTGTTGTTTATTCGTCTACTCACATTTTCATTTACATCCTCACATTTTCCATTTGCCTCCTTCCAAAGAATCTCCCTTAGTGCACCCAACCCAATGATCTTACACCCTATCTTTATAGCAACACTTAGTGATCTTTACATAGTGTATGTATCCCTTACATTTGGAGAGGCTTCTCTTTGATGGAAATTAAACCATGAATTTAATATCATAAATATTGTAAGGATGATGTATATGCACTTCTTGAATTTTTTTTGTCTCCCTCTCCCGTTTTCTCACTTCATTTAGACAAGGTTTATCATTTAGAAAGAATATTTCACATTATTTATATGTAAGGATAACACACGTTTTAAAATAAAATAGAATCATAATATTTAATTAAAAAGATATTAAGGATATCACTGTTGATTTTCTAATTGAACTATCAAAATAATTCACTAAATATTTGAGATTATATATGTTTAAAAATTAAATAAAGTAATTATATCTAATTAAATAAATAATCTTGAATAAGTATTTCTTTATTCATTCCAAATCTGAATCTATTTAACATTTGAATTATGCACATGGATTTGAAAGTAATTTTATTTAAAATTAGGAGCTTGTGTCTTAATATTTTGAGCCAAATATAAAAAGAGTAATGCCAATAAATATCCTTTAGGAGATCACTATATTAGGAGTTGATGCAACCAAGGATATGTTAGGAAGTAGCTGGTAGTAAAGTCAACTTCATATTTCAATCTTCACACAACTGTAATTCAAATGTGATGTAAAATAATTACACAAAATAGAGAAATTCCTCAATTAATAACATAGACAACATAATACATTACACCATTTTTTTTATGGAAAACGCTTTCGAGAGAAAAAATTCATATTCTAAAACTTGCTCAAAGAATTATTGAAATAAAAAAAAAAGATTATAATGTAACTCTTCAAACACTCAATTTGTGGTTTCCAATGCCATGTTTTTAAACCCCCACAAAGATAGTGCTTAGTTTTGACCCAATTTCCAAAACCGCCTATAAGATTCCTAACTTATGTTAAGCCCTTAGATCTATTCAATTATGTTGATCAAATTTGAACACACCCAACCAAGAACATGAACATCAAACACTCATCACAATCCTTATGATCTCATATGTTGATGGAAAAGCTCATTTGATAATACTTTAGTGACATGTGAATGAGTTGACGAATTCAATTAGATTAGGTTTATCCTTTTATATAATTGCCTACGTCAAATTTTAAATATTTAATGTTTGACACAATAGATTATAACTAATTTGTATGACTAATTATGCCCATAAGATTATGATCTCATATGTTGATGGAAAAGCTCATTTGATAATACTTTAGTGACATGTGAATGAGTTGACGAATTCGATTAGATTAGATTTATCCTTTTATATAATTGCCTACGTCAAATTTTAAATATTTAATGTTTGACACAATAGATTATAACTAATTTGTATGACAATCCTTATGATCTCATATGTTGATGGAAAAGCTCATTTGATAATACTTTAGTGACATGAGAATGAGTTGACGAATTCAATTAGATTAGGTTTATCCTTTTATATAATTGCCTACGTCAAATTTTAAATATTTAATGTTTGACACAATAGATTATAACTAATTTGTATGACTAATAGTGCTTAGTTTTGACCCAATTTCCAAAACTGCCTATAAGATTCCTAACTTATGTTAAGCCCTTAGATCTATTCAATTATGTTGATCAAATTTGAACACACCCAACCAAGAACATGAACATAAACACTCATCACAATCCTTATGATCTCATATGTTGATGGAAAGGCTCATTTGATAATACTTTAGTGACATGTGAATGAGTTGTCAAATTCGATTAGATTAGGTTTATCCTTTTATATAATTGCCTACGTCAAATTTTAAATATTTAATGTTTGACACAATAGATTATAACTAATTTGTATGACTAATTATGCCCATAATTAAATTTGAATTTGGGAAAAGGGATTTAATATTGAAAGCATAACATAAGCCTAATTATCCTCCTAATTAGTAGACTATTGATTCGACTTTTTGCACAAACAATACATTATCTAAATAGCCTACAAAACGACTTTATGTACTACAAACATATATATATATATATATATATATATATATATATATATATATATATATAGACAAAACTAGAAAAAATGTGCCCTCCATTTTCAAACCTTCCATTGACACAATGATAATATAGCATGTCTAAATGATTATGTATCTATCGTGATAAGCTGTAAACGTGAAAATTTGATGTAAATTTGTGTGCGGAGTCCACCTAATTTAGGTTCAATTGTATCCTTGCAATGTCTCTTAGGGAGCCCCCCATTGACTAAATCAGATGTTATCATTGGTATTTTTTATTATACTAAAAACTTATCTCATTCCAAGGGATTAGTCACTATATTTTAACGTGTCCTTTTGGTAAAACGATGAATTTTAATGATTATCACTGTTGCATTCAAAACAATATTGTATGTCTTTAAGTCAATGACTACGCTGAGTGGGTGATGTTTTATTCAAAAGATTGTTCTATATAATGAATTATAAATATTCTTGAACCGATAGTATTTTGGATCACATTGAAGTATCTATCATGAGAGAAAAGAGAGCGAAGGGTTTTATTGGATTTCATTATATTTTGTTTTATTTGAGTTTTATATATTAGGTTGAATTGATATTAAGATTAAGCTTAGCAGTATTGTTAGTCCCGCTTATTAAAGGCGGAGACTTATGTTTTCACACTTCTTTTTACAATTAATCTATGTTCTGAAAATTGTGCCCAGATGTTTTAACCTATGGTCGTTTGAAATAATTCTATAAAAATATAATTTTACGCATTTATTCTCATTTTATGATTGGCTACGACTAATTTTACTAGTAGTATTTTTTTTTCTTTGTTTACAAATTTGGGAAAACATGGTGAACAATCCACGCACTTGGGCAGGTGGTAATCTTAAAACAGTTCACGTGGCTCACATGTGCTTTGACATTTTGCACGCATGCCTCATCCTTAGATTTTTAATAGCCCTCAAATGCCTTCTATTTCAATTCCTTCGGGCAACCATCGTTAGCCCGCCCAAACCAGGTATTCCATGAAATGTCTATCACTGCTGCTGGACATGGTGGCTTGGTGGCAAATGCTTTTCTTGTTTAAAGCCCTAACAAATGCTTTCCCATGAAAAGCACTAACTCTGGCCAAGCGCAATGCAGAGGGATTGCTAAACGATGCAATGAAGATTGCCTAAGGTATGAGCCCCTATATTCTAGGGCTATGATGCATTTGTATGCTCCCTTCACACAATATACTAATTTTAGCATTCATAGTTCTAGTATTGTATTTGATGTCTTGTTTTTCTTTTCTTTTCAATTTGCTCTGAGGTACTGCAATTAACATCATTCCGGTGACTACTGAAATTATTACAGAAAGTAGAGGTTCTGAACCAATTTGTGTGTTTTGACAATATCATCGATTAAAATGATTCCGTGGGACAGAAGTGCATGTAAAAGCTCTGAATTTTTCAAGTAGAGTATGTCGATTTGTCGAAACCAAAGCTAGGGTTTTTCCTTTCCCTCATTAAGCAGAACATGGCATTTGTCTGTAATAACTTTATGTTAAGAGATGCAGATACTTTTATTACATGTTTCTTGGACGAGAAGTTTTCTCTCAAATTATTGTATACCAATGGCCTTTTGAACGGTAAAGAATGAAACTAGAAGGGATTTTATTTTTTCTTAGTTAATATGGCAGTTGACATAATTATTTCCATTCTTGATGTAATAGGTTCTATATTCTTTGAAACTTAGTAGGGAAAATTGTTGCAGAGGTATCTATAACAAGAGACAAAGAGGACACTGATTTAATCTGTTCATCTTCTTTCTATAATTGGAATCACAAAGCTAACTGTAGTAGCAATGACAAGAATTGTTCTAGTTTTTTGCTACTATATTCAACTCGTACCATAGCATAGAGATTGTATGATCTTTTGTTATCCTAAATGCGGCAATGTTTTGCAATAATCCTCCCTGACAATTCCAAAATGGTTGCTTTGGAACAGGGCACTAGAGATCCGCATAATTTTTGCCAGGCATGGTATTAAGATTCCTCCCTCCAAATTTAAAATGATAAAATGACCAAAATAGATTTAGGGTTTCATTACCTTGCCTTACTCAGTCTGCAATCAACAAAAAATCCCTCAACATACGGTGATCTCCAGAACCAACATTTATTCTCAAAAATAATTATAGAGATTACGACTCTCAAGCGCTCCTGGCTTGTTGTGTCCCAGAGCGCAGAATGTTGAAATAAAATCCGTGTTCATATGGGTAGCATGCAAATTTGCATGAAGGATTTCCTGTCCATCTTCCAGACACCCACGTTGAATAACTCCTGCACTCCATGAGCCAGAAACACGGTAACAACAAGTCATCGTTCATTGCCACAACTCACTAAGGTCAATTTTATGTGGAATTTTTTGAGGGAATTAAATATATCACTAGGAAAAAGCAGTTGAACCAATGGGAAAACAAGAATTTTGCAGCAGAAAATTCATTTTAATAGCCATTAATCTGGCGACCATAGCAAATGTTATCCTACATTTAGGGTTTTGCATTTCATTAAAATTTACTATAGATCAGTTATAACGGGGAGAAAATTCCTGGTCTCTAATTAACGCAATTTGTTGGCTTGTACATTTTCTGAACTTATTTGATTCATCTGATATGATATATACTAAATAAATTGTTACATTCTCTATTTTTGTTTAAATAATCTGTACAGTATATTCTGACCAATGCTTTATTTGATACTTTTTTCTTAATATGTTTGCTAATATTTAATTCATGGACTACTCTGTATATTAAATTTGTTGTGTTTTAATTGATTCTTAGTTAGAAAGAAAATTGTCAATAAATCTTGATCATTATTTCTTACATAAGTAGGGCATCCTGTGCTTTGCAATCATTCATTCTTTATATGTTAGATATTCACCTTGGAATTAACTCCCATGGCTATCAAACACTGTTTAGTAGTAATTTTCCACCAAGATGTTGAATTTGCAAACTTGCAGTTAATAAATCTCTTTTATAACCTGCTTCCATTCCAATTTTCCATGGCGGGACTTCTGCTGCATACAGCTCTTGTTTGAAATAAAAGAATATGCTTTAATAATTGTTTTAAGAGACTCGAAGGGCAACATAATTAGAGGAGTTTGCAAGAAATTACCTCCAGATTCTAATAATGTTGCAGAGTTTGAAGCCCTTCTTCTTGGTCTTTCCCTAGCAGACTCCATGAACCTTTCTAATCTCATCATTGAGGGTGACTCAATGGTGATTCACGATATTGTCTCCTCTAGAAAGACTTCCTCGTAGAAATTAAGATATAGGCTAGATTTGGTTCGTAGCAAGCTGGAAACCCTTCAAAATTTTGAATTGACTCATTGCTTTAGATGGTTGCAGATTTTTTGGCAAATAAGGCTATTGATGATCCCATTCCGTTTCAGGTTGTCGAAGAGTGTTTTCTTTCACATTTGACTTAACTGTCTCAATTACCCATAATTACTATTGCTTCTATATTTTTCTCTAGCTCTCATTTGCATGGTTCCACTTTCACTTTTATCAAATTATGCGCGTTCATGTATCCTAAGCTTGTATATTTTATATTTGAGTTTTATACTGCTACTAATTGATCTTGCTAGTTGGTTGTGAAGGAGTATATGTAGGTCTCTGGATTGGTTCATACATGTTCTTCTTTTCTGGACTTCAAATGAATGTATTTAATTGTCTTCCTTCTAGAGATAACATATTTTCTAAGTTCCATCATGTTGGATTAGCTTCCTTCTCCTTCTCTTCTATCTCTCTTGGTGGTCCATACTATGGTATTTGGGGGTGTGATAATTTGTATCTCTTGGATAACCGGTGGTTAATTTTCAGGCATGGGTGGGGAATTTATGTGGCCATTGTTGTAATTGGCATTATGTTCCATGACTACTTATGTATCTGGTAGTGTTTACGTTATCCAGGTTTGGCCTATTTTATAAGGTCTGCCTCACTGCATTTTGTTTCTTTATGGGAAATGATGTGGAGGTTTTCTTTTCCAGGTTCTTTCCTCCATGAGTCCTTGTTGAACATGTGTGTGTGTGTGTATATATATAATAATAATAATAATAATAATAATTTAGTGGCTATGACCACTTTTGCCAAAAGAACAACCACCAAAGGAAACTGAAACACAATAGGAATTAAATAAAAAACAAAAAGAATAAAACAAAAACATGTGAAAATCAAGAACAAGAGGTTAAATACATCTAAAGAGTTAGTAATAAGGAAAAATAAATTAACAATCAAAATTGAATAACCAAGAGAAAGAAAACACAACTATAATAACATTTTCATGCATGTATTCCATTTGCATTTGCTTTAAAAGTTTTTGAAGCCTTTGCAACAAATCTATTTTGTGCATGTCCAAAATGCATAATGGATGTCTATAACTTGTTTCAAAGCTCCATCTCCACAAGTCATCTATTTAAATGAGTCATTTATTATAATTTCGTAGAAGTTTTTGAAGCCTCTACAACAAATCTATTTTGTGAATAACTATTATCACAATATATCACGAGATTACATTTCTTAAGGTATTTAATCAAACAGTTCAACTTCATTATCTATGGTTACATGGTTTGCATGCATTATGAATTTATTGCAATCGTTTCAATTCAATGCATATGGTAACATGTACATAATATTTCAAATATTTTGTTCCTAGGTACAAAACATTCCAGGTGTTTGGTACCTCCTAGAACTAGCTCAAATTTGGTTTATAGATAGGTTACAACCTTCAAGTTCTAGATCAACAGTTACATGTATTTCTAAGATTCCATCTATCAAAAATTGAGATCTAATCTCGAAGAATAGAGAGGTTTTTTATGTCGTGGGCTCTGCAAGTGGCTTCTTCCCCACGTGTGCATTGGAGATCTTCCCACCTTGCAGACCCTCTGAGTTCTTTTTTATGATTTTTGTGGTCTTTTCGTGTCTCTTTCTTTTATTTTGGTATGTGCCCCCATTTTTGTTTGGCTTTCTGTGTATGTTTTCCTGTTGGGTGTCGTTTAGGGCTCGGTCATTTCCTATCCCAGGCTCGTGTTGCATGTATGGCAAATGATATCGTAGGAAATCATTATATGGAGAGGCATGAGGACAATCATCCCAAGGAGAAGCCAAGAATCAATCATGCCAAGGATAGCCAGAACAATCCTTGTGCTAGCAATGAGGATGGTCGGGGCACTCGTAACTCTAGAGGCTCAAAACCTTCATATAAGGTTGTGGTTACAGAGGGGTCGACACCCAAATGCCCAGATTCTGCATATTTTGAAATTTCTTCAAATGGAAAGGATGTGGGAGACAGAGGAGTCCAGGCCAACCCTGATAGAAATAGACGAGGAGATAATGCAGAACCAAGTAGTCCCTGCAATCTTGGTGGAGAAAAAGGTAAGAACCCTAATCTTAGTGGTAATACCCTTTCTTTGTCGCCTAATGAGGACATGTCGAATGCTATTAAGGAGGAACAAATTAGGCTTAAAAACATTGCAGTTTTCTTTGTATGCATGGATGTTAAATTTCTTCCTGCACACAAATTTCTAGATGATTGGATAAATAATGTTTGGGGAAAAAAGCTCAGTATTGTTGTGAGTTTTAGCAGAATGATACAAAGAGGATTGTTTGTGGTGTTCTTTAAAAATCATACTATGCAAGAGAAGGTGTTAAACAAGAGCTTCTGACATATAGGTCAAACCATGTTCAGAGCATTACCTTAGTCTCCCAAAGGTAATGATGAGAATGTTATCTCTCAAGCCTCTACCTATTGGGTCAAACTCAAGGGCATTCATCCAGAATTTTGGTCCTTTATACCTCAGTTTTTAAAACCTCTAGGCTCTATTTTTCAAATTGAGGACACTAAAGTCACTCTCCCTCACCTTAATGCTCGCATTCTATTGGCTCCCTCACCGGGGATTTCATTCCCGGACAACATATCAGTGGAATTTGATGGAGACACCTTCCAATGGGAGATCTCTAAACTTGGAGACATTGGTGCATGTTTCCATTGTAAGTTAAATGGATATAACAAGAAGGATTACCCTCTCCTTAAAAATATCCAAAAAGAATTTCAGACTGGTAAGAATAATGGTAGCCAACTCAACCCTAATAACACTAGAGACACTGTTGATTCTCAGGCTAACACATTTATTACTCTAAACAATCCTCTGTTTGAAGACAAATATGAAGTGAGACATGCTAACATACCTACTTCTCGACCCTCAGAGATAAATTTTTCCATTCCCTATTATATCTCCATACCTAGAGAAAAATTTAATGAAGACAGTTCTAGAACCAAAAATGCCTAGCAGATTGCACTGGCTAAAATTAATGCAGAGGCTAAAAAACATAAAGAGGTCCACACACCCAAGACATCTCTAGAACATAAGGAAGCCTCTGATGTCTCTATATCTTCAACAAATGCTAATGTAACTAATGTTAATAAGGAACTCATTACAGACACCGAGTGCATGGAGGAGGGGTTCATTGAAGTCATTTCTAAAAAGAAAAAAAGAAAGACATATGAAGGAACAATAGCCTCAAAAATAATGATAGAAATAACAAAATCAAGGTAAATGAGATCCCTGAATGTTTCACAAGACTATGCAGAAATACAATACCCTTAATTGGTCAATGATGAAGATACAAATTAATAGTTGGAATGTGAGAAGCATGGAAATGCCAAACAGAAAATACATAGTTAGAAGATGGTGTAAAAACCTCCCTAGTAAAGACATAATCTGTCTACAAGAGATAAAGGTCACTGGATACCAAGCCTTTAATGTACTGAAGGTTGTCTGGGACAGTTCCAAATGCTTGTACTCAAATCATGATAGAGGGAAAGGGGGTCTTGCAACTCTTATCAGCCCCTTCTGGAGTGACAAACTCATAGCTCATGGACTTTCACCATGTAACAGAGCTCTGTGGATTACCTTAAATAAAAATGGAAAATTTATAGAGATATGCAATATCTATGATCCTAATGATTATAGAGATAGAGAAAAACTCTGGGAGTGGCTGACTTCTAGCTTACTTGAGGCTGCTTGGACATTTGTTGGGGACTTCAACATGATTGAGTCTCCTAGGGATAAAGTAGGAGGTGAAAAATTCAAGTGGAAAGGCAATAAATATTTATTTTGGGCTAGGTTTAAGAGACACTTTTCTATTTATGATCCTATGGAAGGACTTAGAGGTAATGGAGAGGGCATTTGGTTTACTTGGTGCAATAATCAAAGTAGCGTATCTAGGATTTACAGCAAACTGGATAGAGTTTATATCAATTTGCTTGACATTTGGTTAATATATAATCAAGGTCAACTCCCCATTATTGTATCTCCTGCTAGCATGTCTGATCATTCCGCCCTCAGTGCTTGTATTACCCTTAAGAGCACATCATACCAGAATAAATCCTACCCCAAGGGACAACTTTTCAAGTTGAATACTTCCTTACTTGAAAATGAGGATAATTTGGGAGCCTCAAGGATGGTGACTATCCTTTCCAAATTTAGGTCCGCAGGTTCCACTCCTATTAATAAATGGGATAATCTTGTAGAGGCATGGAGAGCTACCTCCCAAACCAGTGGGACCAAAGAAGCCAAAGAAAAAAATCTCAAAGAAAAGAAGCTCAACTCCAGACTGATCATTATTGAAAAAGAACTATAAGAAAAGGGAGACAATATTAATCTGCAAAAAGAGTTGATTTCCACTAAGGGGAAACTAAGATCCATACAACAATACAAAATCTAGGGTCAAAAGATTAGGGCCAAGGCTAACTGGATTAAAGGAGACAGAGGCACAAAATATTTTTTCAACATTATAAGAGCAAAGCATAGCAGAGAAATAATTAGTGGTATACAGACAGCAGATGGACATAGTAGTGATAATGATACTATTATGGACACTTTTGTGGAATTCTATAAAAATATATTCAGGTCTGAACACAATGAAGGGAACTTCACTTGTATGGCATAATGTATTAGCATTATCCCTAGAAAAATCAACAAGGAACAATATTGCAGTTTAAGTAAGGAAATCTCCATTCTAGAAATTGAGGATGCCATTGGGGCCCTAGCAAATGGGAAATCACCTAGGATTTATGGCATACCTGCTGAAGTCTACAAAGTTAACAAGGAATGTATTTCAGTTGAACTCCTTGAACTATACATATATGCCTTTGATGTAGGGACTTTGGGGAATAATTTCAATAGAGGTCTAATTAAACTCCTCCCTAAAGAAGGGGAAAAATCCTAAGTCAATAAGTGGAGACCAATTACCCTATTAAATATGTCATACAAAGTGATAGCTAAACAATTAGCTAAAAGGGTCTCTATAGTACTTAATGATATCATCTCTGCCACTCAAACATGCTTCATTAAAGGCAGGTACATTCTTGAAAACCTTATTACTAGTTGGGAGGCTATGCACTGGGCCAAAGACAATAAACAAAATGCTGCTATGATACTCCTTGATTTTTAAAAGGATTATGATAGGATTGAATGGCACTTTGTTCTGGCCATGTTAGAAAAATAGGGATTCCCAGAGTTCTTCTGCAGATGGGTTAAAATATTGTTCAAGGATTCTAATACTATTTTAGAAGTCAATGTAGATATTTCAGAACCCATCCCCCTTGCTAGATCCATTAGACAAGGATGCCCTCCTGATCCTGCCCTCTATGTGATTGTTGCAGATGCAATAACCTATATTCTGAAAGCCTCTGAATTTGGACCTCCCATCAAAGGTATCTCCTTGCCAAATTAAGACAGTCTTTTCATTGAACAGTTTGTTGATGACACCGCCCTCTTTGTGGATCTCTCTGAGAAAAACTTTGATAGAGTGGTGAATAGGATACAAATTTTTTGGACTACCTCTGGAACAAAAATATCTCCTCATAATTCTGTAATCCTAGGGTGGGCTAACACCCCTCTAGACTAAAACCCCTCTTCCTTGGCTTAGTCTCAAAGGATGGAAATGGTATGGTCCTAACTCCATTGTCATATACCCGGGCATACAATTTCCCATTGATCCCCCCTCAGTGATATGTGGAATTGGATCTTTAGGAGAATTGAGAAGAAAAATTAGAAGTGGCGAACCCACTTGTTATCATTAGCAGGAAAGGCACAAGTGGTACAAAAGGTACTAGCTTCCCATGCTATATACTTTGCTTCTACATGCCTATTTCCAACTATCAAAATAACAAACTGGAAAAAATCCTTAGAGATGTATTATGGTCAGATGGAATTGCCAATAGGAAAAGACACAATGTCAATAGGAATTGGTGTTGCACTCCTAAGTCACAGGGAGGTTTGGGGATTAAAGATCTCAAAAAGAAAGGTATATTTTTGGCATCCAAATAGATTATCAAAGTAGTCTCAGGAAATGAACCTTGGAAAGTACTTGTCAGGAATAATATTGTTAATGCCACCATTAAAAGAGGAAAATATTGGAACAAGGTTCCTTTCATTGACATCCTAATGGGTGACTTTGAGGTGAAGGTCACAGGATCTAAAGTATTCTCCACATTGTGGAAGGCATGGAGGCATGTTAGAAATTTCCTCTGTTCTAGACATGCTATTGGGAAGAACCCTTTCTATTCAGTGTTGGATAGATCTATATGGTGGGAAGTATACCTCAATAATAAGCCTCTTTCTCTTACATAGTGCTATTCTACAAAAAATTGGCATAGTAAAGGAATATCTCTTATCAGTGATGTACTGGAGGATAGCAGGATAATCTCCTGGGCAGAGTTGAGAAGCAAGTTTAATAGTCCTCCTCTCAGAAAAAGACTTACACTCTGATTGAAAAAGTAGTGGGTAATTGGTTTCCTAATAATTGTATCACTTCTTCTCAAAATCTGGACTACATCAAATGGATGGATGACACATTTTTTGGTAACTCCTCCTGCACACAAATATATTCCCTCCTTAACAACAACAATAATATCTTTGAGCATATCAACAAAGCCTGGGGTCTGAAATGGTCCTGCAATAAATGGCCTCTAGTTTTTGATTTTTTATGGCATGGCCAGGTTGAACCTAAGAATATTTTCTTTAAATGGATTTTCCTTTTGAAAAAACATGTTATTGGTTATTTTATTTCTCAAGGTGTTAAGAATCCTATTTTTTCTCTATTTGCAATTGTGTTGAAACCTATGAACATGTTTTTTTTAATGCCTTTGGGCTAGTAAGATTTGGTCTATTTGTTTTGGTAATAAAGTCTGTTGGGGTCAGGTTCATATTCTATCTTGGCATGAAGTTTAGGCTGGTTATGTTGATAATTTTGACAGTAAACTTAATGTTTTTTGGGTCACCCTCACCACTGAGATCTTACTGCTCATCTGGAGACAAAGGAATGAGGATATTTTACAATCTAAGAAGAGGGTTCTTACTGAGTTTAATCCAAAAATCACACATTTTTATATCTTGAAACAGGAAACAACATCCCTCCAGGTATCTGAGGAAAGATTCCAGAGACTGATAGATGAAGGAGCCATGATATTGTTTCCTAAAGACATACAAAGCTTCATCACCACCAATGTACTACCTGCTCTGGTACCTGACAATAGAATCAGTGGCAACTAGACAGTCCTAGAGGAACTCAACCCTCCAAACACTCTAATTAGAGACAACATAATTGAAGAGGTGACACTCCATGATGGATATAACCCAGGCACAATCAGCTTAGAGACCAATTATGAGAAATGGGAATTAGATGACCATAGGCAGGAAAAGGAAGTTGAATAAGTCTGAACCTTAGAGGACATCACAATTTTGTATATATCCAGTTTGGATATAATTTGTTGTATAGATACATATGGCAACATGACTTATACTGTTTGTATATTCTACATCTTAGTATGTTTAGACAGTATATATTTAGTATGTTTAGACAGTATATGCTTTAGGTGTATACTGTATACTCTTATACATGTTATCAGTTGATTCTATATTTTCAATTGAAAAAAAATTGAGATCTAAAGGAATGCAGATTCTACCTTAGGTAATGTATATCCCATCTCTGTGGCCTCAAGGGTGGTAATCTTAGAATAGGGTGGATAAATTATTTTGGCTCTGCAACTAGGGTAACGTCCGCACATATTCCTGCTACTCCTGCACATTTCTTGTGGGTGTGCCATTAATGGCATCCACCTCTCCTGGGTCCATAGGCGGCATTATTCACCCCATAAATAATGTCCCTAATAAGGATGAAGGTAAAATATTTCTCAGCAGTGTGATTATTGATCCCAAGGCGGTTGCTTAGGGTGGAGATACCATTGCGTCAGTGACAAAAAATGCCCAAGGTATTGCAGAAGATGGAAAAGAACGAGGAGCTTAGCCCAAACCTAGGTCCTTCAAACAAGAAGTCCAGAATGAAAGGAGTTTTCTAGAAGGTGCCCAGTTCCTCTCATCCATTTCCCACGAATTGGTTCTCATTGCAGGAGATGGAGGTAAGATTTTGTCTTCTCCCAAACTCGTTATTAAGCCTAATCCACAAATGCATGTTGCGATAGAATAGGAGAAAGTTAGACTTAGTGATTGTGCCTTTTTTTTTTGCTGCTATTAATATCTCAAAGATTCCATCTAGGAATTTCCTTAATGAGTGGTTTCAAAAAATTTGGAGTCAAAAATTAGGGTTTTATTTAGATCATATCGCATAATTCTTCAAAAAGGATTATTTCTTATGTTTTTTTGTGACCCCAAGTCCCAAAAATCCATTGTTGACAGACAATTCTGGAGAGTCAGTCCATACGAGTTTAGAGTCATCCCATGGTTGTTAGACACCTCTCACAAAAGAGTTTTGGCACTATCAATCCCTATATGGTTGGTTATTGGCAATCTTCCGTCGTTTTTGTTGAACCTGATTCCCCAAGCTCTTGAACCAGTAGGTAAGGTTTTGAGGGTTGATCAGTCTAATGTGTTAATCCCCCATACTGATGTTAGAATCCTTATTTCTCTCAAACTAGGTATTGACTTCCCCGAATATCTACACTTTGACATCAATGACTCATTTTCTGCCCTGCATGTATATGTGTATATATGCATATATATTTATATATATGTGTGTGTGTGTATGCACACACACACACATACATACATGTATATGTGTATATATGCATCATGGATGTGTGTATATATAAACATATATATCTATATATGTATGTATATATATTATGGATATAATATATATGTATATATACATGTATATACATGTGGTATGTAAATGTATATATATATGTTATGTATATATATACATTATATGTATATATGTATATTTATGGTACATGTACATATACATGTATATATGTATATATACATGTGTATATGTATCTATACATGTGTGTATATATATAAATATGCATGTATATATATGTACATATATGTATATGTATGCCATATGCATACATGTATATGTACACATGTCATATGTATGTATGTCGTATGCATGCATATGTATATGTATGTATACATGTAGGTATGTCATATGTACATGTATATGTTTGTATATGTATGTATGTCATATGTACATGTATGTATGTACACATGTACATGTCATATGTATGTAGGTATGTCATATGTATGTATGTATGTACATGTATATATGTATGTATGTCATATGCATGTATATATGTCATATTGTATGTATGTACACATATATGTATACATATGTCATATGTATGTATGTATGTATGTACATGTATACATGTATGTATGTCATATGCATGTATATATATACATGTATATGCATGTATATATATACATGCATATGTATGCATGTATATATGTGTATATATATGTACATATATGTGTATGTCATATATACATGTACATACATGTATATGTATGTCATATGTATGTATGTATGTACATATATGTACATGTATGTATATGTGTACATGTGTATGTATGTCATACATGTATGTATGTATACATGTACTTGTATATACATATATATGTATAGTCAAAAAATGGAAGCACTTCCATTGTAAACTTGTTTAGCCTTCCGAGTACGTGATTTGGGGTCATATCAAGCACCTATAATGGGTTCCTGATCTTGACATGGCTTCCCCCCTGTTCTGTCCCTGTTTCCACTCCTTTTTAGCCTAATTTCTGCATTCTGAACTATAGACTGGTGATTCTGGGCTTCAAGGTTAGGGTCGACCTTTTGTGTCTATGTTGACCTCAACCCTGACCTAGGTCAAGGTCAACCTTGACCTTGACCTAGGGTTCAGATCCTGAGGTCTCACAGTTTTTGGATGTCGGTCTTGCAAAAAGTGTTTTCCCGCTTACGGTCGGCTTTTTCGGGTTCCTAAGCGTCGATTCCTAAATTATATCTAATATAGGTCCTCTTCTAGGGGCATTTGTCTAATTAGAATTTAAATATCCTATGTCGACCTCCTTAGAAGATTGTGCCCTAATTTCATATAGAAGGGAGCCTTTCTCCCCTCATTTTCTCTAAGTGATATTGAGAAACAAAAAGTCCTCTATTGAAACCTATGCAGCCTTGAGCAATTGAGAAACATCATCAAGTAAATATTCAAGAAATAAATCAAGAAATATTTGAAGCAAGGATTCATCCACCATCAAGCCTTCAAGCATTCAAAGAGATCCATGGGAGGCCCTTGAAGGATTCAAGCCACATAGTGCCCTTTTGGTGATCTCTCCATCCATCTTCTTCTAAGCCTATTCCAAATTGAAGAACCCATTCAAGACTTGGTGTTGGAGATCTACAAGAAAGAGATTGAAGACATCCTACCATTCTACATTCTACATATTTTGTGCATACATACTTGTGGAATCAAGGATTCGAATCCTCCACAAGGACTTTTACAAGCAAGGTGAATTCATGCATTTACTTTGTTTATCTTTATGCAATTTCAATTACATATATTTAAGATTAATTCCAAAACTAGGGTTTGACTAAGGCAAACCCCTCCCCCACAAAAAACAAACCTCTTTTTCTTGCAGGTACATGTTCAGGACTGTAGATTTGAGACCAGATCTGGATACCCTTTTCGACTTTCTTTCGGACAGCGCGAATAGATTCTCTGTCGGACCTGTGTAGGTCAGGGTTGACATTATTGGGTCAGGGTTGACATTTGTGGGTCAAGGTTGACCTTTTTCATAAGACGACATCGGAACGGAAAAACATTTCTAGGTTTTGTTCATCTCTGCGTTCTGGTTCGGGATCATCTATCAATTTTTCCAGAAACAGTCTACAGACCTTAGAAAATAGCATTCTTTGATCTGCAAGTTTGTAAGGTTGGTTCTTCTTCCTATCCTTTTCAATTACTATAATTAAACATATTCATTTAATCAATTAACAAAAATTAAGACCCCCTTCTTAGTTCTCTTTCCGAATAGTTGATTCATTTGTGCATTAACCCTTCTTTCGGGTTGATCAACTTGGATCTTCCATTTGTGCATTTGAGGATAGAAAAGGAGCATATTATCTTCTCTCTAATCACAATTTCAATACACAATCAATACAATCAAATTAAATGTAAAGTAGGGTAAAGGAATTTAACACACTTTAAGCAAATCAAACAACAAATTAATAAACAAATCTCCTTACTTTACATTTTGGTAACATAACATCAACACTCAATCTATCAACAACAAAAACATTCCACATTTCTTATGCTACAATATGTATGTCATATTTATGTATGTATGCATGTACATATATGTATGTATATGTATGTATATATATGTGTGTACATATATGTACATATATGTATGTATATATATGTATGTACATATATACATACATGTACATATGCATGTCATATAT
>MU223212.1:328099-338576 GCA_018584345.1 Thuja plicata | reverse complement strand
ATTCATAGCACTTATCCATTCCTCATTATCTAGTGCAGCATTGACATATTTTGGCTCAAACTCACAAATTAAACAATTTGAGTTTAAAGACTTACTTCTTGTTCTTGTACCAGCTTTCTTATCTCCTGTGATCTAGACCTCTTGATGGTTCTTCCTTACATATCTTGCAAGTACATGTACAGTTCTTTGTCTATCAGCTTGATCATTATTTTGATCTTCATTCTTTTCTTCATCACCTTGCACATTATCTTGATCATTATCCTGACCGTTGGTATTTGCAGCCTGATGCTTGGGAGAAATGATTTGTAGCTCAGGGGCTCTACATTGTTGGTAGGGTAGAGTCTCAGGTTCCTCATTGTAAGTAGACTTATTGTAGTCCTCTGGTTCTTTAGTGCTTTCTTGTTCATTCGTCTCTACAAATTCATCTATCTTTACATTTGCACTTTCAATAATTTTGTTAGAGGATTTGTTTAGACATTTGTAAGCCTTTCTCTTGGTAGAATACCCTAGAAAAATTCCTTCGTCACTCTTGGATTCAAGTCTTCCATTTCTATCATCTTTTAAGATATAACATTGACTTCCAAAATTTTTGAAATAACTTACATTGGGTGTGTATCCATACCATAGCTCATAAGGAGCCTCTTGGTGTCTTTCTTCAATTGTACTCTATTCAGTGTGTAAACAGCAGTACTAAGAGCTTCCCTCCAGAAGATTTGGGTGATGCCTTTCTCTATCATCAGTGTTCTTGCACAATCAACTATTTATCTATTCTTCTCTTAGCAATCTCATTTTGCTGTGGTGTTCTTGGTGTAGAAACCTGTCTTTTTATACCATGCTCATTACAAAAATTAGTGAATTTATCATATATAAACTCACCTCCTCTATCTGTTCTAAAACATTTTAGATCCTTACCACTTTATTTCTCTACCAAAGCCTTATACCATTTAAACATCTTAAATGCTTCAGATTTTTCTTTTAGAAACATAACTGTCATCATTCTAGAGTAATCATAAAAAAAAGAGAATAAAGTATCTATCTCCATAATAACTCTTTGTCGTCATGGGTCCACATAAATTAGTATGGAGTAATACTAGAATTGCATTAGATGTATTGGTTTTGCTTTTGAAACTAAACTTTGTCATTTTACCTTTTTGACAGTTTTTACACATGATGTTGTCGGGCTTGGTCATTGTTGGTAAGCTTCTGACATTTCTCTTTTTGCTAATTCTTATCATGTTTTCAAAGTTTACATGACACATTCTTTTGTGCCACAACCATATGTCTTCATTTGTAGAAATCAAACAAGTGGAGTCAGTATCATTCAGATAGAATAAGTTACCTTTTGTCTGGTCATCGGTACCAATCAGATTTCTATATTTGTTGAAGATCTTTGCCTTCTTATTTTCAAATGCTACTTTGTGACTTGAATTATTCAACTGAAAAACACTCAATACATTATAATTCAATCCATTTACCCAATATGCATTTTCACATTTTATCTAGTTATTCAACATTATTGTTCCTCTACCTTCAACTGGACAAGGTGTGTCATTTCCCATTCTTACTGATTCACCCTTGTAGTATTCAAAAGTCTCAAAAATTTTCTTATCACTGGTCATATGATGAGTGCAGCCACTATCTATGATCCAAACATCATATTTTCTAATTTTAGATATGAGAGTTGTTTCTACATACCTTTCTTCATCATCATCTGAATCATCCTTTACAACCACAAACACCTTCTCGATGTCTTCATCAGATTCGGTCTCAGTATCACCATCCTTGCATTTTTCTAGGTAGCTGGCCTTCTTTCCTTTGTCCTTATAGTCTCGGGTATCTCTTCGTTCTTATTGTTGGTAGCTTCTGTAATCACCTTTGTCAGAATTTTTCCCAAAAGATCTGTCATTACTTCTATCATCTTTTCTTCTGTTAGTACATCTTGCAACAAAATGTCCAATCTCTTTGCAATTAAAACAAACAAGTGGTAATTTACCTTTGTATTTACCTTTGCCTCTTTGCATTATTCTGGCCATAAGTGCTTCAATTTCATCAAGATCATCTTCTTCATTTTCACTATCACTATCTTTTCTCATAGTGTTTTTGTGACTTGATTTACTTATTCTCATAGAAGTTTTGAATGCAGACTCTATGTTTGGTAAGACACTATTATCGAAGTTATTCATCTCAAATTAAATCAGTCTTCCAATTAAACTGTCTAGAGTAACATTCCTATTTGCTACTTCTCTCATTTCTTGAATGGCAGATACTCTTATAGCATAAGTAGGCAGTAAGGTTCTTAGAATTTTACTTACCACTGTATCTTCTTCCAGTACACCTCCAACTCCTTGGATAGCATTGACTACTTCTTTAATTCTTTTGCTATACTGAGTGATGTTTTCTCCTTCTTTCATTTTGAGATCATCAAACTTTCCTCTAAGGCTTTCTGCCTTGGCTCTCAAAACATTTTTTTCACTACCATGTACAAGCTTTAATTTGTCCCACATCTGCTTTGCAATTTTGCATTCTTTGACATCTTCAAATTCAACATTGGAGAGTGAGGAAGCAAGCTCTATCACCATGCCATTATGTTCATGCTTCTCTCTCATTTGTTCAACTGTTGGTGCTCCTGTGGGTAACACATATTCAGTTTCAAGGAATTGAGTAACATCATTACCAATACCTGATAAGTGGAGTCTTATCCTGATTTGCCATGAAGAAAAATTATCTTTGTTCAACTTGGGCACATCTCGTCTGTTCATCTTGTGATCTTTGACTTAGGTCTCAAAACCTTCCTTCTAAGCGCACAAGATTTGATACCAATTGTTAGTAATAACTGAGAGGGGGAGTGAATCAGTGGCCTCAAAAACTTATCCTTAATCTAACCACCATTCAAATAAACCTCAGATTATTATGTCCCTACAAGATGCATGCCATGAAATACTTGTAATGATTAACTATCTGTCAATTTTCCTTGTCTGTCCTTATTCTCCTTGATTACCGATAAGCAGTATAACTATTTACCGAAATACAGTAAATATGCAGAGTATACCGATAAATCTAGTGTTAACTATGTCAGATAAAAAACAATAAAGAAATGAATCATACACACATAACACATGAATTTTTTAACGTGGAAACCCTATTAAGGGAAAAAACTACTTGGACCGGTACCCCAAATTTTCACTCTTCTAAAGTGAGCCATCTTAAGAGCCAACCCTGTTAAAGGTTACAAACACACTATTAGGTGTGACCTTGTTAGAGGATTTTAGACATATAGGTTGTCACTTAGTATCAAGCATCTAATGCTGCCATCCTTGAATCAGCCTCTCTCTTAGACTGTCAATAGGCATTGGGCATATCCAATGCTACTATCATAAATCAACCTTTTTGGCACTCCTTGGGATGTACCTCAATATATAGAAGACTGTTAAGTCCTGCTTTGTTAAGAGACTTGATGTTTCAATGGTTAAACTAAAACAAAATTACATGTTTCTAATGCAACTTGAATTGTAGATTTTTAGATCAATTCAATTATTTTGTGCTCCATACTTTCTGCTTTGTGATACTGTGTTCACTGTTCGTCGGTGTCTGCAGAATTCCTTAGCTCTACTTCAACTTGATTTATCACTACTGCATGAAGTTTTTCTTCGTCAGTTTCTTCTTAGCATCCTCTTTCTATTCACTCCCCTTAATCCCTTTTCATGTGATACGGAAATGAATTAAGCTTGTCTCTTATATAGACATAATATTCATTTATTCTTGATTCTTGATTCTTAGCATGAAAAATAATCTAGCCAATTTGATTTAAAGCATAACTCCTGATTTATCTCGTAGTTATCTTTATGCCAACTGTACAAATCTTCTTTAAATCAATCACTTAACTCTGGTCAAATAAAACAAAGAAAACAACCAGTTAAGTCTATCTTTAGCTCTTGCCAGCTAGATATTTTTTCATTTTCTGAACTCTATGTTCCGTCGGTCAACTCTTCAGTTAGTCGTCGTTTACAACTATCAGTTCCATCAGTGTGACTTCCAGTTAGCTTTGGGATCTCTGTTCGTCGAGCAAATCTACTTTTAGCTCGTCGGGCATCCTATGGTTTTGCTTCATCAGGCAACACTATCTTCTGCTCGTTGGGTATCATTGTGACTTTTCTTCTTTGCCTTTACCGATGGTGTGCACTCCGTCAGTGCTATCTGTCACTTAGTGAATACTTGAATTTTATGCATTGCTGAAAGCATAACCTATTTTCCATTGCTTCTCTGAAGTCTTTTGGCATTATGTACATGACCGTATAGATGATATCAAGTTGACATCAATGACAATACAAACCATTAACTGATTTAATGCCTTGCATCATCTTCAACTTAACATTGTCAAACATTTAATCAGTTACATGTCATCATTTTGTAGCTTTCTTGAGTGTGATTCCTTGATATTTGTGTATTGTTATGGCCCAAGCCATAGCTAATGGTAGTTGTGTGCAGTTGCCTTGGGTAATTGGAGTGATAGGAAATTTTTTTGGACTTTGTGTATCCCAGGCTGGGCTGATGTAATTTTCAAATTGAACAACAATGTAGTTTGGCAGATCTGGAGGTTTTGAATTTGTATCATAGATGATGGATAAAATTTGTCCTGGCGATCCATTTACAAGTCTAGTTTGGTCCAATTTAATTAACAAGGTTGTGCAAGTAATAAATAATTATTTGGAGAGACTTTGCAATGGGAGAGGCTTCGAGTGGGAAAGGGTTTTCAAATCTCAATGGTGTCCCAGCTAGGCATGGAGGCATGGCTATGAGCTCTGGTTTTGATGCTAGGCTGGAGAATGCCACGGTGGACATGGTCAATACTTTGGTGGGTTCTCCAGTACCAGTTTTGAGTCTGGCCTTACAGATGTCAGATTATTCTCTACATGGTAAGGAGAATCAGCCTCCCTGCTAGGATGTTAAGGCATGTTCATCACCATTGTTGAGTACTGAAGTGATTCCTTTGAATGAGGTTTTGTATTGTCCTTCACCTCTAGGCCCAATGATGGCCAGAGAGAATATTTCTGAGAATGGGCCTAGCCATACTTTGGTGAAAAAGATCTCAAAGGCCCCACTAGTGGGATCCCATGAAGAGACAAGCACTAAGAATGTCGAGGTCAACCCCTCTTCTATCAAAAAGTGGTCAGAAATCTTGGGAGTTAAACAAGCAGGAAAAATTTCTCCTTCTGTTGCAACTGTGAACGCTGGCTTTGTGGATGGTGAAGTTGCTATTTTTGTTCCTGACACTCTGGTGGATCACTCTGTTTCTTCAATGGAGTTCACTCTGGTAGGTAAGTTCCTTATCCCTTAGCCCAATATAAAATAGGTTAGATCTTTTGTTAAGAAAAGATAGGCTTTGAAGGGTCAAGTTGACATTGCGGCTTTAACTAAGGGGTTCTTATCCTTTTCTTTTTCTAATAAAGAAGATCAGGATTTTGTCCAGTGTGGAGGTCCTTGGATGTTTGGAAGAACAACCGTGGCCTTCTGAAAAATGGGCTCCAAATTGGGATTACTCTGAAAAATTTCTTCCAAGCCACTTTCGTCTAGGTCAGGTTTCCTGGTTTGCCTCTTGAGTACTGGAATGAGGAATTCTTCAAGGGATTTGCTTCCACTTTTTGTGGGGAGCTTCTCTCAATTAATTCGATGATGACTGCCAAATCTCATTTGGTTTTTGCCAGAATCGGTGTTAATATTTGTCAGTTTGATAACCTTCCTTTGGTTATTAACATCAACTCAAAACTGGGTATTTGGAAGTGGGAAGTGGAATTCAAATCCCTTCCCTTCACCTATTTTGTGTGTTACAAAATGGGTCATTGGGCAAAGAATTGTCCGAAGAAAGTAAAAAAGGATCCTAAAGCAGTGGTCTCTGACCCAAATCCTCCTAAGGAGCCCCAACTAATATGGAAGGAGAAGAAGCCTCCAATTTTAACTTAAGGTGAGAGAGTTAACAAGGT
This sequence comes from Thuja plicata, assembly GCA_018584345.1. Classification (NCBI taxonomy): domain Eukaryota; kingdom Viridiplantae; phylum Streptophyta; class Pinopsida; order Cupressales; family Cupressaceae; genus Thuja; species Thuja plicata. Next base: position 332,598 of record MU223212.1, on the reverse strand, counting down.
TGATCTGGATCTAGGAGGAAGCCTTGGTGACAAGGTTGAATCGAATTGGATTCAAAATCAGGAAGAGGGAGAAATTGTGGATTTTGTTACACATATATGGGACTCTTTGATGAAGTAGGTGCCCGTGGAGGTTGTTATTCCTATCCAGGCCGATGATATCAACCTTAAACAGTTGCAGTTTAAAGAAGATGGAGCCTTTCTTACTGTTCAATTGGATAGTGATGCTTTGGGGGAGGATTCTCCGCTTTGTGACCCTAAAAATTTAGAGGAGGAGGATTCTTCATCTACTCCAGATACCCTGTCTGGGAGTGGTGATGAAGATACTTTTGTCAGCTCGAATATCCTAGATCTGAATGGTGCTCCCTGAACTACTCATATGGGGAAGAAACAAAAGAAACAACAGAGAAAGCTCTTAGCACCTGGTTCAAAGGGGGTGGTTACTAGGAGTAGAGATGATGGGGGTTCTAAGGTTTGTAGCTTGAAGGTGGATGTTGGATCCCAAAAGAGAACCCTAGGAAGAACCTCAAAGAAAGAAATCAGAGAAAGAGAAATTAAAAAGGATATAGCGGATGGTAAGTAATTGACCATCCAGGATGTTTGCACTCTAATTAAGAAATGAAAGTCATTTCATGGAATATTATAGGCTTAATGCTCCCTATAAGCAGGATACTCTGAGGAACCTGGTAAGAGATCATAAACCTGATATCATTCTTGTTCAGGAAACTAAAATGTTAAAATACAAGGTTGAAAAAATTAGAATCTTCAAAAATGGTGGGGTTGTTGGATCCAGCTCTGTTGGAGCCTCGGGATTGCTATCTTTTGGAACCAGAATAATATTAGAGGTGATATTCTGAATAATGATTTGAATTGTTTGAGAATTAAATTTACCCACATCAAATCTGATTTTGAATGGGTCACTACTAATATCTATGCTCCTAATTCCAAAGATGGTAGGACTAAATATTGGAAAATGGTTGAGAATCAAAGGAATTATTTCACTGACTTTCCCTGGCTAGTTATTGGAGATTTCAACTGTCCTCTGAAAGATAATGAGAATTTTGGAGGTGTTGATAGCTTGAGTCAACTGGAGGGTAGAGTTGAGCTCATGGATTTTGTTAATAGATAATCTCTTGTTGATATTGATCTATAGGGTGTAAATTACACTTGGTCTAATAGAAGAGTGGGAGAGTACCTTATTCAGTTTCGTCTGGATCATGCCTTGATCTCTGGAAATTGGCTTGTTAACTTCTTCTGGTCACTTTCATCTATCACGAAGGTTGGGTTTGATCACTTCCCTCTCTCCTTTGTTGTTGATCTGATGAAGGTAAAGGGTAATCTTCCCTTTAGATTTGAAAAAAATTGGATTAACCATCCAAAGTTAGAGCAGAGAATCAGGGAGTGGTGGAATGTAAACATTCAAGGGTTTTCTATGTTTCGGGTGGCTAAGAAACTCTAGCACATAAAAATAAATATTAAAACTTGGAGTAAGGAAGTTTTTGGTGACATCTTCAAAGTCAAGCTTCATTTGCAAAAGGAAATTGGTATCATTCAGGACACTATCCATCAGACAGGTATGTCTCAAGACCTTAAGGATAGGGAGACTTCTCTTTTGGCCAAAACTCATAACATTATCTCTAAAGAGGAAGTGTACTGGTGACAAAGGTCTAGGTCGCTCTAGCTGAAGGCTAGAGATAAGAACACTAGGTTCTTCCATATGTCTACTTCCAAACATAGATCTTCCAATAGAAAATCCAAACTCAGGTTAGTTTCAGGAGTGGTTAGTAATGATACAGATATTTCTTTGGCTATGGTTGACATTTTTTCCTCCCTTCTTTCCAAAGATCACTTGCTTTCCTTGGGAAATTAAGCCTCGCTTCTTGATTCTATTCCTTCTTTAGTGGATGAAACTACTAATAAGTATCTAACTGTCATTCCTTCCTCGGAGGAAATCAAGGTAGCTTCTTTCATAAATTTTGGTACATTATGGGAAGGGAGATCAGTAATGCTGTTAAAGAATTCTTTGGGTCAAAAACCTTTCTTAAAGAAATTAATGCTACTTTCATAGCCTTGATCCCTAAAACTCCAAGTGTTGATTCGGTTGACTCCTTTAGGCCGATCATTTTATGTAACTTGGTGTATAAAATTTTCTCCAAGGTTCTTACTCTTAGACTGCTCGCTTTCCTTCCCCATATTATTTCCCCCCAACATAGTGGATTTGTTCCAGGTAGGCAAATTCTTGATTCCATCATGAAGGTTCATGAGGTCATCCATTCTACCCACTCCTCTTCTAACCATGGTTTCTTGTTGAAGCTTGATCTCTCAAAGGCTTACGACCGGGTGGACTGGGACTTTTTGATTAAGATTCTCCAATCCTTTGGTATATGTGTTAAATTGTTGCATCTTGTTTCCCATCTTATCAACACTTTGATGGTAGCACTTATTGTGAATGAATCCTCTTCCCATTTCTTCAAGCCTTCTAGGGGCTCCATCAAGGTTATCCCTTGTCCCCATTCTCTTCGCTATTTTGGCGGAGGGTCTTGGTCGTTATTTTCAGAAACTGGCTTCAGATGGGTCTTTAAAGGGCCTAATTCCTTCCTCTTCCTCAAGGCCTTGCTCCCATGATAAATTTGTAGATGATACGATTATTATGGGGTCTTCTACTATCCAGGAGGCCATAATTATCAAACAGGATCTTTCTATTTATTCTCAAGCCACTGGTCAAATTGTTAACTGGAATAAGAGTTCTCTGTATTTTATTAATACTTCAGATGAAAGACATAACATAATTGCTAGAATTATTGCATGTGAAATTGGTGCTTTGCCTGCAACCTACCTTGGTCTCCCTTAGGGCTTGAAACCTCCCAACTCCTTCTGGGCAGGTATTGTGGATAGATTCAATAGGAAGTTTGTGGGCTGGAAGGGAGCTCTTCTAAGTCAAGTAGGAAAACTCCAACTTCTAAAAGCTTCTCTACAGAGTCTCCCCATCTATGCCCCGAGTCTTTTCAAAATCCTTGGAAAAATTGAAGATATTATTGAGTCGATTCAAAGAAATTTCCTTTGGTCAGGAGTGGAAGACAAAAAGAGACTGTTTCTTGTGTCTTGGGACAAGGTTTGTACTCCAAAGAAGTGGGGAGGGTTGGGGATTCGGCCTTTAAGGGTTACTAACTAGGCTCTCCTGGCTAAGAAGATCTAGTGTATCTATGGTGATAAAAAAGAACGGAATGAAATTATTCACAACAAATATCTCTTCTCCTTCTGTCATATTTTAATCTTTATGATGTCTAATGTGAAAGTATGTAAGGCTCTTTCATTTGGAACTGTATCCAGCAAGCTAAGGAGACGACCTTTAAGGGTGCTAAGTGGCTTTTGGGTACTAGCAGGAGAATTAAGTTCTGGGATGATTGTTGGGTTAAATATTTTCCTCTGAACTCCATTCCTGCTATTCAGCCTTTTATTGACATATGTAAATATAGATTTGGCCAGTGGGCTAAAGATTACTAGGAGAACCAGACCTCGGTTGATCTTTCTGAAGTAGATTTTTCACTTAAGACCTTGATGCTGGATCTGAATGTCTGGAAAGTGGACTCTACTAAGGAGGATAATTTGATTTGGGGAAAGAACCCTTCAGGACTCTTTTCTGTTTCTTCAGCCACTAAGATTTTGTTAAAGCCTCTGGACCCTCTTCCCTTCTGGGCCCAGGTATGGGATAAACAACTAACTCTTAAAATAAACATATTATATTGGATGGTTTTGCAGAATAAGATTCTTACCATTAATAATATCCAAAAGAGAGACATGACTCTTCCTAACAGATGTTTTCTCTGGAAGAATGTCGAGGAATCAGTTTTCCATATGGCTATTAACTGTCTATACTCCATAGATGTTTAGTGCCTTACCCTGCAATGTTGGAAGATTTTCTGGGTTTTCTTGAATAATATGGAGAATTTTTTCATGCAGTGGAGTGTATGCACCCTAAAATGGTCACCTAGACTATGGGCCCCATTTATCATTTATCAATTTATCAAATTCCTGAATCAATGCTTTGGAACATTTTCAATTCAAATCAATTTCCTTGATCAAATTATAATTAATTCAATTATTTTAATATTTCCTAAGGTTTGATCATTTTTATTTAATTAAAAGATTTAGTCTCCCTTTTAATTAAATAAAATTCATCTTATTTAATTAAATTAAATTTCTCCCTTTTAATTTAATTAAATTCATCATATTTAATTAAATTAAATTTCTCCCATTTAATTAAATAAAATTCTTCTAATTTATTTAATTATAAAGAAAACCCCTCTTTTAATTAAATAAATGAAAATCCCCACTTAAAGCACTTTATTTGATGAAAAGGGAAATAAATTAAATAAAAATTAAATAAAAATCCCTTTTTCTTCACATCCTCCTAAGTGGTGGGATTTTTGCCTCTTAATCATAGCCTTTGATTTTTGCCTCTTAATCTCAACCGTTCACTTTCCTTTAAAAGGAGACCTCTC
>MU223212.1:315365-328049 GCA_018584345.1 Thuja plicata | reverse complement strand
TCATAGATCATCTTTTTCATAGTATTGTTATGCTACAGGTTTGGAGAGCAATTTTGGAGGAGGATTTGAGCACTCAAGCTTGGATATTGCAACTTCTCTCTTCTTGTCTTCTTCTTCTTGCATCCATGGCTATTCATATAGATTAGATTTATATTAAAATAGCCTGCATATTTCCTTTCATAGATTAATCATGCATTGTTATCATATAGATTAATTTCCTTTTATGCATTGCAATCATATAGAGTAAATCTCATTTTTCATGCATTGAATATCTCATTTCATGGTGTACTTGCATGGGCACAACTAGGTCGATCTGAGGGCATCCATTACAAACCTTTGCACTCCATGACTAGAGAGCTATGAGTCGATATTCAAGGCCTCATTCTTGAGCAACCTTGGATGGAATGACCCATAGAAGTGTGTCAACATTTTAGCACACATGGAGAAATGTAGTAGTTCTCGTGGATAGGTTGCTGCGAAACATCATTGTCCCTCATGTCATTTGGAAACTATGGCATGAACGCAATGACAAAGTTTTTCATGATACTACACTGCCTCTGGTAGTGATAGCTAAAAGATTAAGAAAAGAATCAAGGAGAATTGTAATGTATTTAATGGACTTATGTTGGATTTTAATACTGGAGTTACAACAGGAACCAAAGCTAAATCTTCCTCCCTGCGGGAGAATTCCATTTGGCTTTCCCCTCCTCATGGCTGGATTTAAGCCAATTTTGATGCAGTGACAAAGGGGAATCTAGGCCCTACTGGATGTGGCGGTATCATTTAGGATGACATGGCCAAATATCTTGTTGCCATGGCATTCCCCATTGGTGTCCAGACCAACCACGTGGCAGAGGCGATGGCTCTCCTTCAAACATTAAAAATAATTAATGAGGGAATGCCCTCGAATGTGTGGATCAAAGGAGATTTGATGAATATATTAAATTGCATAAAAGGAATCACTAATCCATCATGGTCTATCAAGGCTATTATTGATGAGGCTTGTATAATCATTAACTCTTTCACGAATGACATTATATCGCACAACTTCAGGGAAGCGAATTGTACTGCAGATGTGCTAGAAAATAGCGCAGTTAAGGCCAAGGGCATCATGACCTGGCATGGTGGTAGTGATTTGACTGTCGAGGTGAAGGCCAAGTTGACATATGATCTGACTCATAGCAAGAGAGAAGATTTGGAAAATATCAAAAATATCTCATGAAATTACGCATGTCATTAAATGCAGTAAATAGGGTTACAGAAAGGCTTGTGTTTCCCGAGGTTGTGAAGTGCAGACATGCGTATACTTGCACTTTAAATAATTTGAATTTGGATATTGTGCTCTATCTCTATCTTGTTCCTACCATTGTTATTAACAAATTGTTCTTGAAAGGTATCATGGGAGGTGGGCTGAACCGTAAGGAGCTGAAGAACTATAAGAAATGGAAGAATCAAACAGATGTCTGGGATAAGCTCAACAAGGGTGGCCTCACTAACTATATGGAGTGCCTTCATGGCTCTTAAGATGTTGTCACGAAAGCTTTTGTTGAAAGATGGAAGGATGGTACTGTGGTTATCAGAGGAAGGGCTGTCAAGATTACCGAAAACCTAATTACTGAGGTTATTGGTTTGAATACAAAGGGCTTGAAGTTCTATAGGGACAAGAAGATATCCCAGAAGGCTAGTCAACACTTCCCAAAGGATAAGGCGGAAGATGAGAGTCTGGTTAAAGATTCTGGGGGTTGTTATGATGTCGACTCCATCAAGGAGTTTAGGGTGAAGGTGCTTATAGCTATTATGGAGTAGAACTCCCTAGATGGGAGGTATAAAAGGGCTCATTCTTACCATTTTGTGTTGTTATGTCATTTCTGACATAAGGTGAGGGTTTCATTTCCTTTCTACCTTTTGCATTCTCTCTGTCATAGTATTATCGACCACAGGAAAAAAGAGAGCAAACCTATTCTACATGAGGGTCTGATTCGCCTTATTGTAGAGCATGTTAAGAAAATTGCAGTTACCAGTCCCCTTATTCTCTCGCCGAGAGAATTTTTGGCTCTGCAAAGGCCTGGAGTAAAAGGATTAGGGGGGAGGATATGGCAGAGCCAACTGTTAAAAAATTAAAGTTTGATAAAAATAAAGGGATGGATATAGACTTTGATGGTGAGAGTGCTGATGGTTATGAGGAAACTAATTATATCCCCCACTCCCAGTCTGAAGATGAGAGTAAGGAGTCTCTGTCGATCTCGGTGAGTGTTTCTGGTGACAAAGAGGATAAGTCTTTGTTTTCCATTATCGCCAAGGAGAAAGGGATTGAACCTGAAGACATCGAGGGGGATGAGGGTGGCCAGAAAGTTCCTATATTGGTCAACTATGTGAGCTCTGAAGATCACGATGTACCCATTTCTCTGAAGCTCAAGGTGGTCATGGAAGTGCAGTCAGAGAGGAAGGAGGATGATACCCTTGGTTAGGACACTGCTGAGAAGGTTAATATCCCTTCAAGTTCTAGTAATATTCATTTTTCAAGAACAGTTGATATGCAGGAGTGGAATGTTCAACTTCTTCAGGATGACATGGATGACAAAATTGAACCTCCATTTGGAGTTCTTCAAACTATGAAGGCAATGTCTATGTACTCGTTTCGACTTATGAAATGGGTCTTTAAGGAAATTAAAATACTCTATCTCATCTTCCATGCTCTATCTGCTTGAGTGGATTTTATTCAAGGTAATTTGGATTCTGGGTCAGCCAGGATTGATGGAAAAAAGAACAAGGAGGATGAAAATAATTTGATTACTCTGCGAGACAGATTTGACATCCTGGAGAACACTCTAAAGAAGCACATGAAGGATAACAATATCTTTATGGGTTCAGCCATGGAGCATTTTAGCTCCATCAAATCAGAGTTGGATACTGGTTCCCTTGCTGTGAAGATTGAGGATGATAAAGAAGACATGGAGGATGCAGACTCGGGAAAGCGCACGCGTTCTGCCAAAAAGAAGAAAATCCAAAATAGGATTTTGGAGCTATCAGACTTCAATGATGCCATCAAGAAGGTCTTTGAGGCTAAGAAGGAAGCAGAAGGCACTCTCCTAGAGTTTGCCTAGATCCTGTTATTCCCGTGCTTTTTTTATGGATCATTTTTTGGTTTTTGGTTGTCGAGTGGCTTAGCTGGTTTCTGGTTTTTTTCTCTAGTTTTTTGGGTTGGTCCTGGGTTTCGCAGGCTGGGTTTCAGTCTTATTTTTGTTTAGCGGTCTTAATGCCTATCTCTTTTTTGTAATGGTTGTAAGGGGTTTCGGGTCCCCATAAAACCTATTTTTACCAGCAATCAAAAACATGGCTTGTTTGCCTATGCATAGAAGGACCTCTTGTTGTAGTTGATAATCTTCATTATGACCAGTTGATGTTTATGCAATATTCTGAGCATAGATAACTGCAATTGCGGGGTTCAATTGTTTGATCATTTTTTTATTATGCAAGTTAGTTAATTCTTTGGTAGAAAATAGATAGGCGGCTATTTCAAAGTCTTCCTTTTGTTTGGTAGTTAACATTTTATTTGTCTGATTCATGAGTGTCTCCAAATCTTGTTGCAATGTATTAGCATTTCTAATATTGTGTAAGATTTTTCAAAAAGATTGTTGGGAGTCACTTTGCCCTTGTTGACAGAATATTGTATCCAATGTAATTGCAATAGTGAATGTTTTCCAAAGTATGAGAGCTCTAGAGTGTGTGACTTATATTGGTATGTCCATAACTTGAGGTAGTTGACCCAAGTCACCAACAAGAATGATGGAGATTCCACCAAAATCTTGGTGTTGGTTATGGGGAAATACCTCACCAACATGGTTGTCTATTTTCAAGAGTAGTTTTGGTCCTAAGAAGCTCATTTCATCTATCAAAATGTATTTAACATGTTTCAAGTCTTCTTGGAGAAGTGTTAAGGATTGGCCTTGTAAGGGATTCATTTATTTTATAGGAATGTGCAGGCATGTGTGGATTGTTGTGGCTTTTATGTTATAAGAAACTACTATGTAGATGCAAGTGTGAGCAATGATTTCTTATCGTTATGTGCAGTCATGTTTATATGTTTTTTTCTAATATAATCTATTAAATATGATTTTCCAATACCTTTTGTCCCTTGGATAATCATGTGTAATGGGTCTTTTTGGAATGGGTTCATATGATGTTTAATGATGATGAATAATGCGATTTGTATTTGGGGGCAAGTTGAAATCTTGTATTTGTTATTTTGGAATGGTAAGTTCTTCCATTTGTTTGTAATTTTCCTCTAGATATGAAGTTTGTAGCACACTCATTTAGTTCTTGGGAAATATTATATGTATTCCATAGGTGATTAAGATCAATGTCTCATTTGCCCAACATATCAAGCTCATTTACATTTAAGTTCTTAGAGGCGCCCATTTGGGATAGTAACTCCCATTCGTATAGCTTTGTTGTTGCAGTTGACTCAGCAATGTTGCAATTGAATTTACATTCTTGAGTAAAATGTATCTATTGAAAGAGAATAGAATAACGATACTTTATTGTTTTAGTTGTTGAAAAAGTTCCAACAGAGGGAGACAGATGGTTAGCAACAAATTTATTTGGAAGTGGGATTTTTGAAATTTCAGAAAGCAAAGACTCACATTCAGTCTTGAAGTACACTTTTGTAGCCCCGGTGATGGTAGTTTTAATTCTAGCCTCATAATTGTACAAATCATTTTTGATTGACAAGGTAAATATGAAATGGTTGAAAAACACCATTGATGATGCCTTGAGGAGTTGGTTCAACTTGGCTGCCATACTGCTACATGTATAGTTCTCTGGTAGGCATGTGTAGTAGAGTAGTTGCTACCTCATTGAAAGAGACAACACAAATGGCACCTGCCTGACCTTGGAGCTTTAGTTGCAAGAGGTACTTGTACTTGCACTCTCCAATGGTCATTTGGCATCTACAGAAATCTATTTTCGTTACTTTGAACACATGTTTTTTTTTACATTCTTTCCCATTCACATCTAGTGGGCATGCTGGGTAACAGAAAGAATCAAGCTTGATGAATTTGACCATTGCTTTTATGGTAGCCTTTAAGGGGTCTGTTATTGTTGTGCAATGTTCCACAATAGTTGTAATTGTCACCCTATTGGTTGTTCCAATGGCCTGTGTGGAAAATGATGACAATGAAGGTATGCCAATATGTTCTCCTACCAACTTCAAATGTAGAGCTTCAACTTTTTCTATGGAAGGTTATGTAGTCAAAACCTAATGTTTTTTTACTATTTATGGCTTTTCCTTTAAACTCTGCAACACACCCATTTCTAATAGAAAGGACAACAACCCTTTGAGAAGCCTTCGAATAATTTAATTCTTCTCCCTCTTTCTGGAAAATTTGCCCCCATAAGTTGGCATAAATTGATGAGAGTAACATGTCCAATAACTTGAGAGTCCTACGGAGGACCACGCTTCCATCCCTCCGTCATATTGTGGAGATCTCTCCAACACTTACTATGAGCCTAGTAATATCTACCAAAGTATTGTTGCTGATGTTATTAATCTCTTTAATTTGCTTGAAGTTGTACTGAATATTCCCAATGGATAATTCATCATCACAATATTTCAATATTGATGTGTGGTCGAGAGTGATTTCCATGTGGTTATTTTGTTTCTTGTATTTATTTTTCTTCTTTGACTGGACCTTTAGAAACGGTATGCATTGCTTCTATCTGGACTCTATCATAGTGCAATTCCACAATGCCATTCAAGCAAACTATCTAGGTCTCTGTGTCTTCATTATCTATTATGTCAAAACTCAAAACCTGCCCACTATTTCATCGGTTATTGAATTGTCAAAGTGGTTTTTTGGTTGTAACCCTCCTTTTGATTGTCCACCTACTTTGATAAGGATTTAAATCCTTGATAGGGCTGATACTTTCAGGCAGTCCATGTTCCCTAGCAGGTATGTGGATACCAAATGTTGTACTTTTATTGGGGGGAGACAGTTGTTTTCTCTTCCTGCATCTGTTCCTCTTGAGAATTGTATAGATACTTTAGGTTTCCCAATTATTTGGTAGTCTAGATACTTGGGTTTCCCATATATTTAAATTAAACCTAACAAAATTTTCATCTTGGTCTACAAATTTATCTTAGAATTTTTTCTTAAGTTAACCTAATCATAAAGATAAATCTCTTCGTAATATATTCTTTCACGTCTTTTCCATAATTTGTCTTAAATAATTAAACTACGGAATAAAGATTCTATCTTCGACGTCTACAAATTATTATTCCGCGTGAGATAACAAATTGTAAACGCCAAAAGTATTATACGTCAACATAGGCATGTGAATACCGCCTAGACTTCATGCACCCGGGACGCTCGTAGATACATTCCTTTCAGTGATGGTGTGCGCGAAAGACGGAAACGGTGTGTGAAAAGTCAAAGTTGTCAACTTGGAAATGAGTTTAGCTCTATATATTTTTTGTGTACATGCATATTTGAATGTTCATCATTTGTAATTGAAAATTATATGCTTCATCCTCGCATATAAATTCCAACGCCCCTTCAGAAACAATCACAGGAGCTCTATATAACTTTTGGGTTTGTATCGGAATTCAGTGAAGATTATAGGGTTAGTGGGTGCTCTGATATCTAGACAGGATGCATTTCCCTCCATTTCCTTTACACTTGGGTTGGAAGAAAGGAGAAGAGTTTTACAAGGATTTGCCCAAGGGTTGCCTCTCCCTCGACGTTGGAATGGGAGAAGAAAAGAAGCGGTGTGTGTTACGAGTGGAATACATTAACCATCCTCTCTTCCATAAGTTTCTCAACAAGGCCGAGGAAGAATATGGGTTTCAGCAAAAGGGCAGAATTACCATTCCTTGTCATTTCTCTGATTTCAAGAAGGTGTTGGAGGTGATCGACAGAGAAAGTTCTGAATCTTGTGCCCATTTGTACTGCTTTGGTTAACACAAATCAATTCAGTCGGTCTGTGGGTGACTCAAGAACTTGCAAACCTAACTAGGAAGCAAACCTAACTAAGAAGCACCTGCCCCAGATTCGCCAAGCTCTCAATGAGAGGACTGGAGGTGTACATATCTGTAAATTATATATGTAGCTTGTAAGTCATATTAACATGACTATTCGTGTAATTTTGTATGAGCAATGATGGAGAATCGTGGCTCTAGGATTTACAATTGTGGTAGATTGATGAGTGCCTTAGGAATACACAACCATTGTCTTAATAAATATATAAATTAAGATTGATGAGAATATGCTTTGCCCTACCTTCAAATATTGAAATTGGGAAATATATATTCATGTAATTGAGTATTGATTATTTTAAAGATTGACTATGAAGTGTAGGTGAAGTGGAATGAAATGGATTAGAATGTATCTAATATTAGATTGTAAGTAAAAGTATATCATAAGGAATAATAAATAAGGAAAGAGAATATTTATCTTAATGTTTGAAGATTAAGTCTTGACTTGGGGAGCAAACCTAATCACGAAGCACTTGCCCAAGATTTTCCAAGCTCTTAATGAGAGGACTTGAGGTGTGTATATATGTAAATTATATATGTAGCTTGTAAGTGATATTAACATGAATATTAGTGTAATTTTGTATGAGCAATGATGGAGAATCGCGGCTCTAAGATTTACAATTGTGGTAGATTGATGAGTGCCTTATGAGTACACAACCATCGCCTTAAAACATAAATAAATAAAGATTTTTGAGAATATGCCTTGACCTACCTTCAAATATTGATATTGGGAAATATGTATTCATGTAATTAAGTATTGATTATTTTAAAGACAAACTATGAAGTGGAATGAATTGGATTAGAACGCATATAATATTAGATAGTGAGTAAAAGAATATCATAAGGAATAATAAATCAAAAAATATTAATCCTTGCTTAATGATGATAGGGAAGTCGATGTTTATTAGAAAATCTAAATGAGTGCTAAATAGTCATTTTAAATCAAAATATTATTTCTTTTTCTATATTGGGTTGTCATTATAGTTTTGGACCTCATGAACTTGATTTGTGTTTGTGAACTTAAGATGCGATTCTATATAGCTTTTGATTTATGTATTTTTCTAAAAAATTTACTACTAGATTGTGATTTTTATCCCTCTCTTAGTGTATTACTATCAAGATGGTAGTAGTTAAGAACAATTTGATAGATAGAAAAAATCATGCATGCATATGCAGTCTAGAATGATTGCTCACATGGATTAGGATGAGTGCGATCAAATATGCTTGATCGCAATGCAGATGTGAAGGATGTTCTTGTGTGATCAATTGATGCTAACTAATTGTGAAATAGTGATCCTTGATGGCTCTCCCTTTTCTAACATGTGTGCAAGTTGATGTCTTTGAATACATGAATATAACATTGTCACAAATGTATGTGCAATGTCAAATTAGGACTAATATAGAAGATGGGTCTAATCAGCTAAATGACTATTTTTATATCATAATTAAAATGACAAGGATCATAGTTATGAGTATGATCTTACACCCATAAAAACAACCCATGTCAAATGGTAAAGTTGGATCTCTATCTAATAAACTTGATTATTGATCAAAATAAATATACATAAGATAATTTAAGACTAAACACTCGCTCAGTTGCAAAAAATGATAAGTATGTGAGTCCAACTATTCTAATAAATGCGTCGACTGTAGCTATACAAATGTATTAAAAAATCTGCTCAAATAAGGAACAAGACTAAATGTGAATCTCATTGAGGATGAAATTTTCACCCTTATGTTTTTCGCAAACCTTGAAGTGTATGTTAACCTCTAAATACAAATCATACCTCTCTAAGTATTTCTATTCTCACATACATAAATGGAATGAGTCATGGTTATCATAGTATATTGTTATATACAAATGCCTCTATCCTTTGCACTTGCTCATGTGGCAACAAAAGAATCAATAAAAATGCATGGTCACATAATCATTAGATAAAGAAATATAATATTAAATTGTAAGATATAGAGACAAGTGAGTAAGGTGTAACAATATAATGATAAAAATATAGTGAAGTAAAATCATAATATGAGTGGTTTACTATGTAGATAGATATAACAATGATAAGAAATAAACCCTAGATATTGGTGATGGATATTTAATTGTAATAAGATATAGATAATAGATAATGATGATAAAATTGTAAATCATAAATGATCTAGACACTATAGTTCTCATGGTTGATAGATATAATTAATCAAATTTCATGGAACAAAGGAGTGTCAAAAGATAGTTATTTAATAAGAAAAAATAAAAAGAAATTTGTTCAAAAGAATAATAAAAGACAGTATTAAAATAATATAATAAATAATCAATCATGTGTAAAACACCAATAAAATTATATAAAAAATAGATAAACGGTATCCTACAACATAAGTTATTGTATTAATTCCTACACAATAGATTATTAATAAATTCTATATAGTTCATTATTATTATTTATACAAGTACTGCCATATGAGGTGTTCCCTTTGCATTACTATTAGAAAATATTACATAAGATCATTACAATATCCTTGAAGATATTTTCTATCCTTGTGTGAAATCCCACCTCTTATGCCCTATTTATATACTTGAAAACAAGCTTCCTTTCCTAAGTACACATATTTCTAAGGTCTTGATTGATATGATTAGACCTTGATTTTATTCCAAAATATATATCCTAATATGAAGTAAATCTTCCCTCATATCTTTCTTACTGGGATGACATGTCTAGTTGGATCATTTATCTGTCAGAGTGTATTTGTGATTTCTTTTCTTTTTGGTCTTAACCCCTTTTTAGTCTTAATGCCCTTTTCATTGAGTGTAAAATGTCATATTACTTTTGAACAGGCTTGGTTTGTCATTTTTCTTGTTTTACGGGTTTACTATATCTAGAAATACCTGCGCACACTTAACAAAATATTTTCTTGATTGATGGGTGTGGCAGGCGAGATCCATTTCATACCATGCTCATGCAATTAGTAGTCTTGGTGATGCTAGTCTTAATGATTCCCTATAGCTCATTCCATTGGTCAGAATTGTCAAGTTCAATTTCCTATTCAACAGTGGGGTAAAAGTAGAAATGTGTGTCACACTTTTATAAAGGAAAAGGACCACAACATGCAAACTGTTCAACTTTAACGACATAAAAAGTGTCATTTTTATTTAGAATTTGAGGATGATGTAAAACAATGAAATGTGTAAAAATACATGAAGTATATGCCTATAATTTTTAAAATGTTTTTTGAATAATAATTAATATAGTTTTTTAATTTTTGAAGTCAATTGCTGAAAACTGCTTAAAATCTTGGGTCTAGTTCCCACCAAACAAGTATATGCAAATAATCTATTTTTCCTTTGATTTAAAAATATGTTATAGATAAAATGTATAGCTAGTGTAGAAAAGAAGAAAGATTGGTTTTCAATGTATATTTTCTCCGTTATAACTGCTCAAAGTTGAACTTTCTGAAATCGATAGTTTTCATCTCCCACCAAATTTCCCCTATCAAATCTACACTATTCAGAAAAACAATTACCTATTCTTGAAGAGGACTCTCTCCTCTAGTTTTAAATATAAATTTTAAATTATTTTGATATGATTTACTATTTTTTTTACCTATTTAAAGCAACATCTTCTCGAAAAGTTAAAATACCTACTTGTTGTATTTTGAAATTATAATATATTAGATCTAATCAAAATACTATAAACTTTATATGAAAATAATCTTGACTCTGAGCTTTACAAAAGGGTGTTTTTTTATATTTTTTAAAACTATCATTAAAAAGAGTAGGGGTTATTGAAACATCAATTTTCTGAAATAATTTTATTTCTTTGGTAATTGGTATAAAACATGCATTTAATAGACATTTCCAATTGGAAAAGTTTAACCACTTATCTAGCTTAGCTAGAATGAATCTAGCTAGACCATATGTTTGAAAAAAATTTATTTTTATTTAGAAATACTCAAATTTAGTTGTGCTAATAAGAGGTCCTGAAACGTGACACAGCTTTGTGCTTTTACCCAGTGTTGATGCCAATATTGGCTAAGCAGTTTGTGGCTTTGTTTGCTTCATGGTATATGTGAGTGATCATATAGTTAGGGACTAATCTAAGATCTTTTATTATGTTGACAATCTTCTAGATGCAATTTTCCAATCTGTACTTTGTTCCTATTTGATTGTGTTTATGATCACCTGTTTACCCTCTACATCAACTAATAAAATTTCTTTATAAAAAAAAATGCTAGAAGAGATTTCAATTTAGAACTATTTTATTTACTTTATATTTATTTTATTGTAACTTGGAGTTATTTTGTTTAAAATTAATATAGGTAGACATAAATGTTTTTTGCTAATTATTTTAGAAATATTAATATTTTGATTTGTATATAAAGTTATCAAATTTAAGATTAAAAATAAGAACTTTTGTTAATATAAAATATCTCTTGACATCAATATAAAAACTATTCATAATTAAATAAATTCTATTTTAATAAAAAGCTATGAATCTACCTATTAAATCAATGATTTTAATTATTTTTAAAGGGGAAGAGTACCAGTTACCGTTCATTGGATTTGGCCAATTAAAAGTAACAACCTATTTTGTAGAAATTTAAGTTAGTAGCAAATCATCTATGCAACTTTATTGGTATCTATAGTACACGATTATTGTGTATTTGTGCATAAATAGTTGATCAATTCTGTAATTTTTTTGTTGCCAAAGGAAACTAGGCAATTGGACAATGAGGAGTATGTTCTAGAGGACACTTTAAACTGATTTTTTTAAATCTTTGCACACATAATAGATCCATAATTTATTATTAAAAAAATAGAATAATAGTCCTAAACAGTTAAGTCACAAAGATAAGAATTTTTTTTTGGTAAAAATCTATCATACTATTTAGAAACTTAAAATACCCAAAATTACCTATAACACAAGTAATATTTTTTCCTATATCGTTCTAACCACAAAATCATCTAAAATTCCATTGTTAGAAAGAATGTGCCCTCCATTTGCCAAGCTGCCATTGAGACAAGGATAATTTTCATTGACACGTTGCAAACATGAAAATTTCATGTAAAATTGTGTGAGGAAGCATAACCTGTTCAATGGAGTATCGAGGATTTATTATTATTATTACTAATATAGTATTCTACAATGTCTCTTCCGAACCACCTCATTGACTACATCAAATATAATCATAAACTCTTTTTTTATAATTCTATAAACTTATCTCATTCGAAGGGTTTAGTCATTATATTGTTAACGTGTTATTTTGGTAAAATCACGAGTTTTGATCTTTGTCAATGTTGTATTCCAAAGAAGTTATCTCTTTAAATCAATTACATGTTGTTCAAAAGAGTGTTTTATAATTAATTATATATATTTTTGAAATGATTATATTTTGGATAACATTTAGGTGAGCATTATCTAAGTGTTTATAATACGAATTTTGACATTGAACCAAGTGAGATAAGGGAGGAATTATATGAATTTCAATAATGTTTATATGTTTAGTATTAGTTGATTTTTAAGTACTAATTTAATGATATTAAAATTAAGATTAGTGATGTTGTTTGAAATTGAAGAATATAAATTAATTATTATTTTATGAAGTGTTTTAGTAGAAGATAAGGTAATTGTATATTGTAATTATATATATATATA
>MU223212.1:301560-314966 GCA_018584345.1 Thuja plicata | reverse complement strand
TATATATATCTGGTGTGTGTGTGTGTGTATTTGAAAGTTAAAATTTATATTATATTAAGTATTTATAGGTATAGTCTAATCAAAATGTCAAAGTTGAAGGTTGTCTAACATGTTAAATAATTAATTCTATAAGTTTTTAATATATATTTAATTGAAGGATTTTTTTTTAATTAAAAAAATAGGTCTAGGAGTGGTGACAAGTAAAATTTATCTTTCCACTAATGACCAACTCACTAATTCATTAAAAACTCATGAATTATAAAAAATTAAAAAAATTATCCAAAATTTCACAGAAAAGTTTGTTGGATTAAGAGATGAGTTAAGATTTAGATAGCTTTAAAAAATAAATAATTTAATAAGTAATGACAAAATAAATAAATTTTCTTTCAATAGACAATATATTACTTCTTTAAGACTAATATATACTAAATAAATTTAAAATATGATTTTTATCATTAACATCAAGATGCATTGATGGTACATTACATTTAAACATAATAATTTTTTTATGAGGAGAATTATAATTTATACTGGTATTTTGTAATTAAAATTGGATGATCAAACTATTAAAAATATACAGATCTTCATGTCGAACATTTAATTTAACCATTTGAATCCAACTGGAACAATCTTTCCACGGGAAGTAGCAAGGTTGAGTGCTACTAGAAGAAGTATGTTGAGGTTGAGAACCTTACAAAAATAGAGAGCTTACTCTATATGCCACAACTCCTTGAATGAAAAGGTAGCACTAGTTTACAATAGGATCTCCAGTTCTCACTCAGCACATCAACGCAGGCTCCCAACTTTACAACATCAAGTGGACAATTGGTTGTAGAAGTAGGAGTCAATGACATTATCATAATAATAAAGAAAACAATTGTGGCTTTTCTCATTATGAGCATCTTGATGTCTGGTAGAAATAGATTAAGTGAGAAGGCTATGAGATATGTAGACCTCTAATTGAAGCATTAGTGAGCCCTAGTAGAAATTTATAAGGTTAAAGAGGCTTCACATTTGGGCTCATGATTGAAGACTATGCATGTGCAGTCGTGATTGAATTGTTCAAAGTTGTTGATAGAGAACCAAAGTTTCCTAACACACCGTGCAATTCTTTACTAGTACGATCTCCCATGTTAGGTGTTATATAATAATATAGTAAGATAAAGAAAATGATTTTTTTTCCATTCCACAATTGTCGTGTTAACTACAATATATAACATTCTAAAGTTTGAGTGATTTAACCTCAATGAGGTTTTATTTTACCTTTTAAAAATTGTAATTTTTGTGTCCACCATATAATAGAAGAATTATTAGAAATGTTTTAAGAGAGGTGGGTGAATTAAAGATTTAAATTTAATTTTATTATATTTAAAATATATTCTAGTCTATTTCAAAGTAATAGTAAAGGTGGTTATTTACGACTTTAGAGTCTTAATTAAAAATTTAAAGTTATAAGAATGAGGAAACCCAACCAAATAGAAAAGATGAGTTCAAATAATATATACACTGGAAAGTAATAGTATATAATCAATCAAGGAGCTTAATGTAGAGGACCAAAACTTAACAATCGATTAACCATAAAGATTAATCAAAACAAAGTCTTTTGAGTAGAGGAGCATATATCATTGTTAGATCTTCATATTGAAAAAAAAAAATTTAATTGGATGTGCATTTCTGATAATGTCAGGACTATAAAATGATTTATGTACGAGTTAAAATGGTATGTTATTGAAATAAGGAAGAGGATGGAGGATTTGAGCTCTGCTAGGGTTTCATGTGTATGACTCTCTGTCTGAGTTTTTTTCCTGAGTTTCCCACTTGTCACACCGCATTTACTGTGGGATTTCTCATTAGGGTTAGTTTATAATGGCTCTGGCCAACTTTGGCCCAGCAGTTGATGTTGGTGCTCGAGTTAATGCTTCAGAAAGTCATGGCACCTCCTCTGAACAAGTGACCGTGCAAGTTCATCCCAAAGGTCTTCCACGAGATAACCCTGATATTGTGCTTAACATGCATTAATTTGATGTTGCTTGTGATTGGTTAGAGAAACATACCTTGATAGGGTATTTTTTGGGTCGCACTCTGCCTGAAAGTATTCTCAAAGAGTGGGTCAACAAGAGTTGGAATCCTCATGGAGTCCTCCTTGAAGGTGTTCAAAACCTTACTAAAGATTTTTTCCTATTTCATTTTGCTAACACTTACCAAGCGGAGGCGGTATTTAGTCGTGGCCCTTGGACAGTTCGGTCCTCTTTGCTTATTTTCCAAAAGTGGTCTTGAGACTTCACCATCTCGGATGACAAGAAACTTAGGGTTCATGTCTGGGTTGAGTTTCCAGGTCTCTCATTGCCATGTTGGCCATTTATTGAGTCTATTGCCAAAACCTTGGCAAAGTCATTATCATGGAGCATGATAAAATTTTCAATGCCCATCCGTAGAAGCGTGTTTGTATCGAGGTCAACCTTTCCAAGGACCTCAAAGACTCTGTTGACATACAAGTTAGTACTCATACCTTTTCTCAGAAGGTGATTTAATTGAACCTGTTAAACACTTGTTATAGGTGTCAGTCGGCTGAGCATAAGATTAAGGATTTCCCTTTGGCTGTTCCTCGGGTCAAGCCACAACCAAAGGAAACACCTGCTAAAGTTTTCAAGGCTGGGAAGAAGGAAGAATGGACTATGGTTGTGCAAAAAGGCAAAAAATCTTCAGCTCCCAAGCAGGAAGCTGCCACTTCCACTTCTGCTCCTCCGCCAGGTCCTCCAACTGGAGAGAAATTACCTGTCGTTGAAGGGCTTCCGCTAGTTCCACAAATTTCAAACCCTACTTCACAGGGGAAATCTCCAGGTGTGTGGTCTACCACCCCAGTGGTGGTGTGCACTCCGCAAGCTGTGTCTTCAATTATTTCCTCACAAAATTTGCGTCGATCTCGTAGCCATGATGGTCATGCAGAAGATCCAGATGAAAAGAGGTGATATGTCTCCTCTAGAGATTTACCCACCAACTTTGGTTCCATTCCAACCTTCTTGCATAATAGTTTCTCCTCTCTTGAGGACGAGGAAGATATGTAAGAGTTTTCATGAATTTTTAATCCTAGAATATTCAAGGTCTGACTGACCTCTCCAAAAAGTACTATTCTTGGGATACTCATTGCAGAATTCACAGTCTGGATGTTTTGTGTATGCAGGAAGTTAAAATTTTTGGATTTTTTCTCACTTCTGCTTGTCATGTCATTTGGTCAGACGACATTGTGTTTTCTTCTTAGCATGAAGCTGGTAAAGGCAATGTCATTACTATTCTATCACCTCACCTTCAATATTCTATTATTGCACATGGTTTTGATCCAATGCAGCGTGTCACTTGGATTTTGTTGTCTTTCAATAATCATTTCTTTCATATAGTTAATATTTATGCTCCCAATGATGTTGTGGAAAGATCTCAAATTTGGTGTTGGTTGGCAGATAGTTTTCCTCCAGCAACTTGGGTGATGTGTGGGGATTTAGTATGGTTGAGCTAGCCTCTGACAAGGAAGAGATTTTTCCTCTTCAATGGACAGCTGAAGAGCAGGAAACTTATGGTACTATATGCGTAATAAATTAGGCCTTTTTGATCCCAATACTAATCGTCATCAACAGAGTGGGGTCTGGCACACTTGGTCTAATTTTAGAACTGGTTCTGACCACATATTTAAGAGACTTGATCGTGCTATGATAATTTCTCAATATTTTTTCTCCTTTTCTGAATATCGGGAGTTACCTGTCATTCCCTTGCTAGATGTGACCTTGTCAGACCACTACCCCATCTTTTTTTCCATTACGTGGAAATATTCTTCTTAGCGGCCTGTTAGAACTCAATTTTTCCTCAACACGTCCATGCTGAATCATGCTTCCACTATTTCTCACATTCTGTGAGTCTGGAATTTAGAGCCGCAACCCCAGAGCCACTCTGGGTGGATCCCTCGGTGGAATGATTCCATCACCCGTACTTCTAGATTTCTTTGCATCTACGACCGCCAGTTAGCTCTGTACAGGAAATGTTCTTATGAAGCTAACACAAAAGCTCTTCAGAGTGCTTCTGATGCTCTCTCTTTGCATCCCTTTGATTCTGATCTTCATCTTAAGCTTGCACAACTCTGACATGAGAATAAAATTACTGACAACTATGCTGCTTGGGCAGCTCAAATCAAAGCTCGCCTCCACTGGCTAGAGGTGGGTGATAAAGCTTCTAAAGAGTTTTTTCATGCTCCCAGAGCCCAACATACCAACTTTGGGATAAAAAAATCAAGCATGGTCATGAAACTCTCTTAGAACTTCCTGAGATTCTTCAATATTTTTCTCAACACTATGAGAAAGTGTTTTCTTCACAAGGAAACTTGTTTTCTCAGGAAGAGGCTCTCTAGGAGTGTATTTTTGTTACTCCAAACCACCTGGCGATCGAGAAACATGCCTTCTATGAGCAACTTCTCACCATCAGTGACCTAAAAGAGGCTATCTTTTCTATGGCTAATGACAAGTCCCCTGGGTGTGATGGCTTCCCCTGTGAATTCTACAAGAATTTATGGTATGATATAGGTCCTGACCTGCATAGAGTGTATCTCAAAGCCCATCATAATAAAATTCTGGGTTCTTTTATTAATAAAGGAAATATTAAATTTATACCGAAAGTTGGTGATCCCAAAGATATCTGTAACTGGAGGCCCATCACCTTGTTGAATGTTTCATACAAGATCATTGTGAAGGCTTTAGCTCTTAAGATCAGACATCTCCTCTAATAGTCCACCCAGAGAAAATTGGTTTCATTAAGTCTAGATATATCCTTTACAACATTATCGTTGTTTGGGGGGGAATGGAAAGGGCTGGTCAGTCCAAGAAACATACGTTGTTTCTCAAAATTGATTTTTCCAAAGCTTATGATCACATTGAATGGAATTTCATTCTTGCCATGCTGCAAGCTATTGGTTTTGGTTCCAATTGTTTGCAGTCTGTGGAAATTATTTTTGGTGATGCCTCTGCTTGCATCTCTATCAATGGCTCCTAGTCTGACACCTTTGGGATTTTTAGGTCCATTCGCCAGGGTTGTCCGTTGGCTCTTGCATTGTATGTGCTTGTTGCTAAAGGATTTGGTTACTTGCCTCCAAATTCTACTTCCTCTGGGTTAGTGTGAGGCATCTCTCTTCCAGATTCTTCTTCTCAACTTTTCAATGGGCACTTTGTTGATGATTCCTTCCTCACTCTCCTTGAGGATGAGGAAAATGTCTCTAACACCTTGCAATCCTTGGATACCTTTTTCCAGGCCTCTAGGTCTTCTATTCAATGGCATAAGACCCTCTTCTACAGACAATCTTTTCTTCTAGCCCCTCCTTGGATGGCTAAATTTGATTGGAAGTGGGTTCAACATGGGTAAGTTTTTCACTTCCTGGGCATTCCCTTTGCTTTTCAAGGCTCTTCTGTAGATTTATGGAATTCTGTGGTTGCTAAAATTGAAAATAAGCTACAATATTGGATTTCTAAACCTCTCTCTTGCGGGGAAATTTTAGATTTGTTCTAAGGTTTTGGCTGCTACTCATGTTTATTATTCTTCATGCTGGGCTCCTTCTAATGCCTCTTACCTTAAGCTAGAGCACCTTCTTAGAGATTTATTTTGGGCTTCAGGAGCCGATGGTCATGGGTTCCACAGAGTTGCTTGGGATTTTTTTTGTCTTCCCAGAGAGTCTGGTGGCCTCAACCTACTCTCCACTCAGAAAAAAGGGCCCACTCTATTTTCTAAATGGATTATCCATGCTCTCACGGGTGATGAAGCATGGAAAATTCTTGTCACGAATTGTATTTCTTCAGGCTATCCTATTCAGAGGCCAGTCTGGAAAGGAATTGGTCTTCAAACTCTTATCATTATGTGGGAACCTATGCATATTCAAGGAACCTTTGTGATTAAGAGCATATGGAAGGCCTGGGAAGCTATCAAACCTTGGCTTCATTGGGATGGGGTTGGATTTCGTAGCGGGATTTCTTTGAATCAACAAAACCTTTGGTAGTCTCTTTTGTTCTTCATTCAGGGTATTCCTCTAGCTAAGACTCAAGGTGCGAGTGCTCTGCATTATTTCAAATGTGGCATCAGAACACCTAAGGACCTCTTTTCCAGGGCCACTATGAGCCTTCGCTCTTGGGAAGATATGCAGGCCCAGTTCTGTCTAGCTCGTCCAAATCATCAGACTTTTGATCTCTTGGTTTCTGCCATTCCAGATCATTTGCTTCATAATCTGGGTATAAAGTATGTTCAACCCTAGTGGAAAGACTATAAATGGTACCCTTCCACTCCCTTCAGTAACTACAAGCCAAAGATGGGTTATAGATGGTTGTCTCCACATTTTTGCATGGTGGACATTCTCAACCAGAGATAGCATTTGCACTCTTCTCCTAACCACTGGAGCTCTCATTTCCAGATCATTTGGTCTGCTATTACTAATCCTAAGATGGCTCTCTTTTCTTGGTGTTATCTCTTCCAAGGTCTTCCTTTGGGCCCTGGCTCAAACACCTGGGTGTTCCTGACCCTCAATGTCCCTTTTGTGGGAACCCTGAGTCATTTTTGCACATTTTTTGGTTCTGTAGGAGAGCTTAACAGTATTGGCAGTGGATTCATGATTTTTTTAAACCATTCTGGCCCGAGCCCTTCTCTTGGCATATGATTGTATTGGGAGACTCTCTGAGACTTCCTTCCAAGTTTACCCAGATTTGGCATACTTTCGAGATGGAGATTTTGTTCACTTTATGGAAAGATAGGAATGTTGTTCTTTTCACTCATAGCTTTCTTGATATAAATGTTGCTTTGTATAATAAAGCTTGTATATGTAACAATGTGATGATGCAGATTCAAGTGCAAGCCAATAAAGTGGCTTTAGAGGTGGTCCACCTTTAGGAGCTGGTAAATCATCGGGGCATTGCTCCTTACATGATTTCTCGGGTACCTCCTGATTCAGTTTCTACAGATTGTATTCCACCCTGGGGTCATCATCGTGGCCGTAGCTCTTCGGCTCACTACTCCTGCACTCTGTGGTTACTGGCTCCCCACCACCACTCTCCTAGGGGTGATGATGATGGGTGGCATTGCTGCTCTACTTCTCCGCCTTATCGTGCCTCTGGTTGATCTCCAGCTCAAGTTTTGTCTGCCCCTCCTGATGTTCTTGTTGTTCGTGGTGGCCCTTCCTCCAAGTGGTCCTTCCCCCGCCTAGCTCTGGCTATTTCTCTTCATAGAGGAGAAATAAAAAGAAAAAGAAAAAGATGATGTTGCTGATGTGTGGTCGGTTCCCGACCCTCCAGTCAATCCCAAGGATACTTAGGGTTCTGATGATAGAGATCCTCCTTCGGCTGACACTTCTCTTGCAGCCTGAAGGCTTTATAGGTTTTTTTTATGAATAGTTTCTAGTTTCTATGTTTGGTTGTGTGCTGTGTGAAAATCTTGCGGGGTGATTTTTATGTCCCCGGCCCCTGTTGTGAATATTTAACTTCTATATTAACTTAATAGGAAAGGCACTATTCATCAAAAAATGAATTATGTACATCTGAAAAAATTATTTGGCTATCAATTTTTCCTATCTAACATTTGTAGTCAATAAAATTTAGATAATATTTTATGGGTAATGTGGTATATTTAATAGTACAATATAAAATGGTGAGCAATGCTAGAATCAAGATCACTCACCAAATCATAAAACACATTGGGAATGTAAATCCACCCTTAAACAAATCTAATTAGAATGACCCAAAAAGGATGAAGGGGCGCTAATGCAAGATCTAGGTAGAAAGGGGATTTAGTGATATTCTCTATACAATAGTGTGTGATTATATGATATGATATGCAAAATGATAAAAGCAATGTGGATTTGATATGTAAAAGTAAGTTCAAGGGAATAAATATTAATAATGGACTCACCTTGAAGCAAGAAGAGGAAAATGGACCTTCAGATATGATTTTGATTTTCGTAGAGCTATTGGAAGTAGGTAAAAATTCAGATCTGGTCTTCTAATACCTGTAATTGCTTCTTGTGAAAAATATCAGTCCCAGAGGAAGAGGCTGGCCTAGATAGCCTAGTCTAGGACAATGTCTCATAATTTTGACCTTGTCCTTTTAACGCTAAATCTGATGAAAATTTCAAAAGTTTTGTAACTATATCTGAGGATCCTGAACCCAAATAAAATTTTTTGTCACCTGCTCCTGCACAAAGAAAAAAAGGGGAGAAGGTTGAAGTAGGGTTTTTCCTTAAACAAACCCCTTTTTAGGAATCAACCTTGAAATAAAATAAATGTAATTGAAAGAATGTTTTCATGTAGGAGAGATTAGATCTAAATAATGGAATATGTCATATGGTTAAGATGCAATTATCTCTAATTATGTGATTAATAATGTTGATGCAATAGCGTTGACTCAACACAAAAACCAAAAGGAAATCATGTAAGACAAAACCTCATGTAATAGATGTTGTAATTGACCAAAATGTTGGATTAGAGAAGAAAAAAAATTGATGGATGAATGTAGATCTTCTTCCTTGATGTCAAACTCATTTTCTTGGCCTTCAATGGGGAAATAAGATAGATCTATGGAAGGAAATTCCTTGAATTTGTGATGAAAATGAATACTTGAATGCTTAAAGACCCTTGATGGATTCCTTGCATTTGAGTGCTTGATGGGATTTGATGCTTGAGAATGGATGTGTACACCTTCTTTCATGATCCGTATATTCCCAAAATTTCCAAAGGCAAGGGTTTTACAAATGATATAAATCCAATATACAAATACTACTAAAATGAATAACATGAAATGTAATCAATAAAATGTACAAGCAAGAGAAAGGAAAACAAATAAATGCAAACCCCATGATGCTTGAAGCTTCTATTGTTTCTCTCTACTCCTTCCGAAACGTTGTTCTTGATGCTCAGTATTGGCGGGGCAGCGTCTATGACTTGAGAAGCGTCAAGAATTTGCTAATTGAAATGGGTGTGTGATCGCAAGATGGCTTGAATGGTAGAACCAAACTGACATAGTAATGGCGCACGAGAGCTTGAAATCCTGGATCCTTCAAATGGTTATGAAGGGTTTATTATATAGGAATTGGTGATGATATGAACGGTTGAGGTCAATCCCAGAGATAGGGAGATGAATGGTTGAGATTAAAAGGAACTGGAGAAGCCATCAGTAAATTCCACCTCTTCAATTGGTAAAGAGGAGATAGAGTTTGGTTGACTGAAGAGCTAATAGTGAGTTAACTTTTTGAACTGAAGAGGTGGGTGAAGTTACCCATGTGGATTGGAGAGATGGGTGGAGTAACCCATGTGATTTGATTAGAGTTATCTCTTTGAAGATAAATGAATATTTAATTCATTTATTTAATTAACGTTTTCAACATGTGAGATAATTGAATTCTTTTTGATTAAGGCTTTATTGAATGAAATTAAATCAATTTAATTGAAATTAATTTAATTGGAAGAATTTAATTAGTAAGTTTAAATATTTGAATTTAAACTATAGGGAATTGAATTTAATTAATTAATTAATGGTAATTAATCAATTAAGGTTAATTAATTAAATAAAATTAATTATTTAATTAATTTTGGGAATTTGATTAGATGATTTGGGGAATGAATTTAGAGAAAAATAGATGATTAATTAATGATTAAAAACCCATTAATTAATAGATGAAAATTAGCATTTTTAATGTAAAGTCGCAAGCCTGTCCATTTTCTGGTGTCTACATTTGCCCCTCTTTGATGCGATGTGACTTATCATAGTGTGTCAAAGATTCTTTGATTTTACCCCAGCTTTCCCCAATAGTAGTAGGTCTATTTATGCCCCCTCAACAAATTTGAGCAAAAAATTGCGACTTGAGCGTTGATTTGTTGAAACTGCAATTTTTGAAACTAGGTAGCTGACAGATTTGAAAAATGATTTAAAATGCCCCTGTTATTGACCGTCGAAGTTTCCATGGACCGGGAAGAAATTTTGGAGCTCCTGGTGAAATTAGGGTTTTTTGAAATCCCTATAAATAGCCAAGAGAGCCATTCATTTGTCACGTTGCAATCTTGGAGCTCTCAATTTCTTGGTGAGTCTGCTTTCAGTTTCTGTCTTCTTTTCTCCTATTTTCTTGCGATGGCGAGTCTTCCTGGCATGACTCACATATCTGACCGAGTTTAGACATACCGCAGACCAACTGGCTCAGGACGTCCAGTGAGTTTTATCACTTTATGTGTCATTAATGCCTTCATTTATTGCTTTAAGAAAATTGTACTTTTTTGAAAAATTGCATTATGCCGCAATCGGTTGCAGTTTTGCCGCAGTTGCCAGTTGGAAACTACAATTGATAAGTGTACCACACTTGTTTAGGTTGAATTCCGCAATTGAAGTTTGTATGCCGCACTTGCTATTTGTGTTCCGCAATCACCTAAAAGTACCGTAGTTGTATTGTTTTATTACCACAATCAATTTTTTAGCACTGTTTGCTTGATGTCTTTGTTTGATATCTGCTTTTTCTTGCTTCTGTTTCTTGCCTTAATGATTGAAACTGATATTTTTTTGATTTATTTTTGTGTGCAGTTCACTGGGAGGATTCTGTGCTGTCGAGAGTCCAGGCCAATGGGTCTTGTATGTAGATTTCAGCTGACAGAGGATGAGAGGTTAGTTCTTTGAGATCTTGGTTTGTACTGGCTTTTCTATATGCCCGAGATCACGACCAATAGGGGTCTGATCTTCGCTCTTGTAGAGCGGTGGAATTCTGAGACATGCACTTTCTAGTTACCGATCGGTGAGTGTACTGTCACTTTGGAGGATGTGTATCGCATCCTCCAGCTTCCAATCCAGGGTGAGCTTGTGGAGCATTCCACCCATACTAGTATTGTTTCACTGACCGAGCTTTCTGGATTGCCCCAGGATCAGCTTGGGTTGGCTGGTGATTATGATATTCCATGGTCCAGATTCAGTTTGGGCCTTGACAGGCTATCCACTTTACTGGGCAGTTTGATATGTGGCATTTTATGCCCCGATCGTCGACATCGTGGTTTTTCTGTCGGCTTCGGTACTGTGTTAGAGAGTATGGTCAGGGATCATATTCGCTTGGGGTCCATGCATGTTGGCCCACATGCATTTTCATATGGTTTATGCGGCTTGCCTTGATGGTAAGTCACTCAGCTATGGTGCGACCCTACTGTAGATATGGGCATGGGAGCATATTTTTGTATGTCGTCCTATTGGTGCCTGTGTTCTTCCAATTGATAGGCCATATGTCTTTATGTATGATGGAGCCATTGTTCAGACTCATATGGGTCATTTGACATACTAGCGGCAGCAGTTGGACATGGTTCCTTACTTCATTTGGAGGCCTTATAGAGATTGTCCAGTCTAGGATGGAGAGGACATCCATCTTCCCTTTTGCCTCTAGCGAAGGTACCTGATTGGACGTGTTACAAATCATGTCCATATGATTGAATTTGACAACACCGACAGGGTGTTGCACCAGTTCAGAGAGCAGCAGGATGTTTCTGATTCTTATGCATACTTTGCTCAGAGGTCAAGGGACTCTACTGTATGGGGTGGTGTAGTATCACTTGATGCTGCCCGCACTAATTTTTTAGGCTTACTTCCTGTGGCATGGACCTGGCGCTCGGCTACTGTAGATGCAGGTTTGTCTTATTTTTTGATTTTTTATGTACTTCCTTTCTGCTCCTTGATACTTGCTCATATCTCATTTGATACTTATGTCCTTATCTGTGCTGGTACTGATATTTGAATTTATCTTTTGCAGGCACTACACCTCAGTATGATGCACATTGGGTGCAGGCTTGGCCTGTTGCACTTACATATATCTTGCATCCTATTGCCAGGACCATTGCGAGGAGGACCCGATAGGTACAACATGGTAGAGGAGGTCATGATGGAGGGAGNGGTGGTAGGGGAGGTAAAGATGAGGGGAGAGACGGTGGTAGGGGAGGTAGGGATGGGGGAAGAGATAGAGGATGGGGTAGGGGAGATGATAGGGGTGATGATCTTGGTCCTGGAGGTGCTAGTGGTGGAGTCAGGACTAGAGGTGGCTGGAGTGGGGGTCAGACTAGTGTTCCTCAAGTTGGGTTGGGTACCATTTTGGAGGATGAGGAGGCCATGGAGGAGGAGAAACCCTAGTTGGTGCAGAGAGTTCACCGGCGGACAAGTGTTGTTCTATCTCCTAGAGAGGAGGACAGAGTAGTTATTGATGATGTTGATGTTGAGATTGGTGACATAGATGTGGAGGCTCTAGATGAGCAGAGTGCAGAGACTGGTTCCTCTACTTATAGTGGCAGCACTAGCAGTAGCACAGGGGAGGGCTCAGAGAGTGATGATGATTCTTGGGTTGTTAGGAGGAGAGGAGGTGAGGGTTTGGGAGACATGGCAGAGGAGGGGGAGATGGATGTGGCCATGGGAGGTATGGAGGATGATCCATCAGAGTTGGAGCACCTCACTCAGCAGGTATAGGAGCTTCAGGCCAAGCTTGCTTTATCTGACACACGTGCCACTATTTTGGAGGCCCAGGTTACAGCGGCCGAGTCCAGAGAGTGACACACTCGAGCTGAGGTTCTTTCTTTTATTTATAGTGTATAGGATGTTTCACATCAAGATATTCTAGATAGATACTATAGATTTGGCCGTGATGCGCAGAGAGAGATTGACTATTGGCGGCGTCATTATGAGCGTGTGGTTTTGGTAGAGTAGAGAGTGCCTAGCTACACTCCTTCCTAGAGATTGAGCCGAGCCCAGCAATCCCATAGTAGTGGTATTGGAGCACCTAGTTCATCCCATAGACCACCTTCTAACATGCCACCCCCTCGTCCACCTCCTGGCGAGGGTGGGGGCAACACATGTTGATTCTGTTATGTATGGTGTACCATTTTTTTAGTGATGTCATTTGATATACTCTGAGTATCATCCATTTTTTTTATCTTGAGACACTGATATTTATTGATATACATGTTTGATTACCTTCCTTTGTTCAGACTTGCGACCATTCATTGTACTTAGATAGTTTGATTCCTATTATGTAGATTCGTATATGCAAAATGATTCCTATTATGCAGATTCGTATGTGGATGATTTACTTTTCCTATGATACTGACATGTATATGCAGGATGGTGGAAATGAAATACATGTTTATATGAGATGCTTATGGATTCATGTGATTTTATGATTTTCATGTATGCAACTACCATATTTTTCTTTTCTGATGTACTTAATGGAATGAATGCAATCTATTATGCACAAAATATCTGATTCATGCATGTGTTAGTTAGAAAGAAGTTAGTTTGGATAGATGTGCTCTGAGATTGATCTAATAGAATGGAATGATAGAAAGGATGTTCTTTTTGTATTTTTGGATAGGTATGATTTGATAGAAAGGATG
>MU223212.1:258700-286874 GCA_018584345.1 Thuja plicata | reverse complement strand
GTGCACCCAAAACTCAAGACACAAGGTAAATCAATTAAGCTCCAAAGTTTGAAATGTGAACTAAGCTACACCACCATACAAGCACCAATGTTCAATTTTAAGCCCAAAAAGTAGGTGTTGATTTCTTGTTCAATTTTGATGCACCAATTTGAGATATTTTTTGCCTTTATTCAATTTTTAGTCCCCATGTCAATTTTAAGCCCAAATCTGAAATGTGAGATGTGATATGTTTAGCAAGCACTGTTCTTTTTAAACCCAAATCGACAAATGAATTCCTTTTAGTTTGATTTTTTTAGATAGGTTAGTATCAAAAAGGATTCTTGCAAAATGAGAGTATATGTAACTTTGAAACAATGAATGATTGATACTCACAACAACTTACCCTTCTCTGTTCTCGATGATTCTCCCGGCCCTGCATAGAAAATAAAAAAATGCCAATTTAGAAACAAATGGACAGAAGATTTGGATCTGACATGCAATATTTCTTGCGATTGTGGCAAAGTACTGGCAAGTGCAGTAAATATCTGGCTATTGTGGCAAAGCATTGGCAACTGCGGAGAAGTACTGCCGATTGCGGCACAGATCGGGCAATTGTGGCAAAATAATAACGATTGCGGCATGGATCAGGTAATTGCAGCAAAGTACCAGAAGAAAGAAGATAGAAAATGACAAAATAATACTGCAAAAGCCTGCAATCAATTATGGTATTAAACTAGTCGATTGCGGCATAGTTTCATCGAATGCGGTAAAATACCAGCAATTGTGAAATAACACAGATACCAAAGAAAATATAAATTTTTAGATTTGCGACCATACGGTCGCAGTTGATCAATCTTGTTTGTCATTTGCAAGAGGTATTTGGGCTGTTTGTTTCACATTAGGTTCACCAAAATGTACGCCTCCTTCTTTCATGATTCATGGATTCCCAAGCTTTCCAAAGGCAAGGGTTAGTAGCAAGGGTTTTACAAATGATATAAATCCAATACACAAATACTACTAAAGCGAATAACCTGAAACGTAATCAATAAAATGTACAAGAAAGAGAAAGGAAAATAAATAAATACAAACCCCACGATGCTTGAAGCTTCTATTGTTTCTCTCTACTCCTTCTGAAATGTTGTTCTTGATGCTCAGTATTGGCGGGGCAGCGTCTATGACTTGAGAAGCGTCAAAAATTTGCTAATTGAAATGGGTGTGTGATCGCAAGATGGCTTGAATGCTAGAACCAAACTGACATAGTAATGGCGCACAAGAGCTTGAAATCTTGGATCCTTCAAATGGTTATGAAGGGTTTATTATATAGGAATTGGTGATGATATGAATGGTCAAGATCAATCCCAGAGATAGGGAGATGAATCGTTGAGATTAAAAGGAATTGGAGAAGCCATCAGTAAATCCCACCTCTTCAATTGGTAAAAAAGAGATAGAGTTTGGTTGACTAAAGAGCTAATAGTGAGTTACCTTTTTGAACTGAAGAGGTGGGTGAAGTTACCCATGTGGACTGGAGAGATGGGTGGAGTAACCCATGTGATCTGATTGGAGTTATCTCTTTGAAGATAAATGAATATTTAATTCATTTATTTAATTAATGTTTTCAACATGTGAGATAATTGAATTCTTTTTGATTAAGAATTACTTTATTGAATGAAATGAAATTAATTTAATTGGAAGAATTTAATTAGTAAGTTTAAATATTTGATTTTAAACTATAGGAAATTGAATTTAATTAATTAATTAATGGTAATTAATCAATTAAATAAAATTAATTATTTAATTAATTTTGGGAATTTGATTAGACGATTTGGGGAATGAATTTAGAGGAAAATAGATGATTAATAAATGATTAAAAAGCCATTAATTAATAGATGAAAATTAGCATTTTTAATGTAAAGTCGCAAGCCTGTCCATTTTCTGGTGTCTACAGGATGCCTTCAATAATGGATGTTTGCTTGCACTTGAATCTTTTGAGTTTACAATGGATGTATGGTAGCTTGCATGTGTGTGTGATGTGAAAATGACAGGAAGAGGTCTCCTTTTATACACGTTTCAGGGCTCATATTTTGCAAGCGAACCTCAATTAGATACCTAGGAGAAAAACTCCCGCATCGGGCCCAAAGCCAACCTAAGCACAAAGCCCTAAGACAAGGTTGACCTAGATGGCCTAGTCCCAAACAAGGCCGAACTGGATGGACTTTTCCATGCAAATCAAATTTTTCCTGAGACTTAGGAGACTGTGCCAAAAAGGGGTTGTGAAAGCCACATCCCACCAAGAATCAAGGCAAATCCCAAAATCTGAAAATGAACGAATAGGTTCTAGGTTGGAAATGAATTTTGTGATTGGATAAAAAATGAGAAATCATGCATAGAAGTTAGGGCCAACCTTGAGCTTAAAGGAGGAGGACCTATATTTGAATTGAATATTCATTTAAGTGCAATATGAGGTCATACCATAAGAAACACACTAAAAAAGGTCAAAATGGTCCCAAAATGAGCACAAATTAAGTGCTTACTTTTTAGGATGGTACATTTCGCCCCAACTTTAGCAGGAGTATGAGATAAGCTCACGCTCATGGTAAAGGAAGAGATATAAGAAATAAAAAAATAGATGATGATAGGATAATTGCAAAGAGATAAGAGAACACTGATTTTAAGGACATAAGCCTCCAAATCAATGATCTTAACTCTGCATCCATGCTCAAGAGAATGAAAACAAAGTGAAAAAAGACACACAAAAGGGTTAATACTTAAATAAAACTTCAAATTAACTACTGAAAGAGACCTCGATCAGAAATGTCCCATCCACTAATATCATATCTGGAAATCTATTGTAAGAGAACAAGTGATCATGTAGGAAGAACAAGAGCATCGCCAAAGATGATAAAAATACCATGGCCCAGCCTACTCATTCACTCACACACACACACACACACACACAGTCCAACATGCTAGAAAATTGTGTTATGCTAGGTAATTCATGGGGAGAGAAGAGAGAGGAAGGAGAAATGATGGTCTAGAAAATTGTGTTATGCTAGTCAACTCTACCTTGAGAAATTTGCACACAGGGGCAGCTTGAAATTTTATTTGTACACAGGGGCAGATTAAAAAAATGTTTTCCGGATAGTGGAGACTTAGGGGATGAGGCTCATGGAGAGAATTGTCTCTATGCTGATCCAAAAAATAAAAAGAAATTGCATATAGTGTAAGGGAGGCCGTATGTATGCCCCTCTCCATATGATGGAAACTTAGGAGACATAATAAGGAAGAGAATCAAAGATACCTACGTCTAACAATAAGATGATATACTTAAAGAAACAATGTATGCAATCAACTCAACTAAGAGATTTGATTCTCATGAGCTAAGAAAATAGATAATCATGAAAGGATATCCGGCTTGTGGGAAGAGACCCTTGAAAGGAAGAGATCTTGGCCACAAGACATCTACCTTAAAGAGGATTTCTTGAACAAAGATAGCATCTTCAAGACAAAGAGGGGGAGGAGAACAAGAATGCACCCATTTAACCCCCTATTTCTAGGTGAAAAGGGGATTCTTGATGAAGGATGACAGACTTTGAAACACATAGTAAGGGAGGTTGTTTATAAAAAACACAATTTTTCAAATAAAGAAGAGGTTGTGATCAAGGATGCACACCTATTTTATAAGAGAGAATGCCAAATCAAAATAAAAAAATCTTTATAGGAGAAGAATGTCACATGATTAAAAAATGTCACTATACTAAGGAAAGTACATCCTTAGAGAAGAGAGAGAAAAAAAATTACATGAAACCTTTCTTGTTAGGATTAACAAGATAGAAATAAAAATTACATGTAGAAATATAACCAATATCATGGAATAATAAACCAAAATAGAAGAGAACACAAGACACAAATATTTAATGTGGTTCATCCAATCCCTGGGCTACGTCCACCAAATGGAAAAGTCCAATATTATTCTTATCCAATGATCACAATCAGATCACAATGTGCGAATCCCTTATAACTCAATACCACCGTAAAACAACAACATTATATTGAAAACCTAACTCTAAGCCAATTTATACAATATTATGCCACTTTAGGGTTAGAACATGTCGGCCTAGAAAATTGGCCAAAACAAGCCTCAAAATTTTTTTTCATATTCCCGCATTACAGAAAGGTAAAACATTTTCCTAGATAGTACTTTCATGATC
Organism: Thuja plicata; assembly: GCA_018584345.1. Lineage (NCBI taxonomy): Eukaryota > Viridiplantae > Streptophyta > Pinopsida > Cupressales > Cupressaceae > Thuja > Thuja plicata. Next base: position 282,687 of record MU223212.1, on the reverse strand, counting down.
AGTCACCACAATATAACAATCTCCCACTTGGGGACTGATCAAACTCCACATAAACAAACAATTCTCCCACTTGGAGACTGGTACTATAGCTAGACCGCTACCCTATGAAGCTCCCATAGGATCCAACCTTCCTTGACATTGTTGTTCTATTAGTCTATTCAATCTAGAAGACCAACCGAAGCTGAACAAGAATTTAGCTTCTCCCTCATTACAACCTTTGTAAACATATCCATTGGATTATCATTTGTATGTATCTTTTCCAGCTTTAACTTTCCATCATCCAAAACTGACCGAATGAAATGATACTGAAACTGTATGTGCTTTGTATTTGAGTGCAAAGTAGAATTCTTTGCAAGATGTATGGCACTCTGACTGTCTGAATATAGATAGTTATCTGCCTGTGGATGTCCCAATTCTTCCATGAATAATTGAAGCCATATCATCTCCTTGGCTACCTCTGTGGCATCAACATACTCTACCTCTATAGTGAATAAAGCATTCACCTTTTGTAACTGAGAAATCCAACTAACTATTGTCCCACCAATAGTAAATACATAACCTATAGTACTCTGCCTGGTATCTATATCTCCTACCAAATTAAAGTCAACATAGACATGAACAGTAGTAGTAGAGATTCCAAAGTGTAAACACTTATTAGATGTACCTCTCAAATATCTAAGAATCCATTTGACTGTATTCCAATGCTCAATCACAAGGTGACTCATATACCTACTAACAACTCCCACTGCATGTGCAATGTCTGGCCTAGTACATACCATAGCATACATTAAGCTCCCTACAACTGAAGCATAAGGTATCTTGGCCATTTTAGCCTCTTCTTCTAGTGTCTTTGAACACATTTCCTTAGTCAATTTCAAATGACCACGCAAAGGTGTAGTGATAGCTTTGGCATCCTTCATGGAGAATCTCTGCAACACCTTTTCAACATAATCAGCCTGAGATAGAGTTAATTTTCTGTTCTTCATATCTCTGCAAATTTTCATGCCAAGGATTTGTTTTGCTCCCCCCAAATCCTTCAGAGAAAAATATTTTTCTAACTGTTGTTTCAACCCCTTAATATGATCCATATTAGACCCAACTATAGGCATATCATCAACATATAAACATAAAATAACGTAGTTGTCCTTATTTAACCTCTTAAAACAAACACAATGGTCAGAATTACATCGAGTGTATCCATTCTCATTCATAAAAATATCAAACTTAATATACCATTTCTGAGGTTCTTTGTTCAAGCCATATAAACTTTTCTTATTTCCATCTTCTTCTTTCAACCTGTAAACCCATGTATTCTGCAAAGCCCGTTTACCTGCAGGTAACTTACATAAATCCCAAGTCTGATTTTTTAGCAAGGAGTCCATTTCATCTATCATTGTAGACTCACACTGAAGCTTTGTATCCACCGACATAGATTCATTATAAAATTCAAGTTCACCAACATCAGTTAATAAAATAGAATACAAAGAAGGTGAAAATCTATCTGGAGGTGTACTTAGCCTTGTTGACCATCTAACATTCATTGGGGTGTGTGGTATTTGTTTTTTCTATTGTTGCGGAGCATAAGGAATTACTAGAACATTATCTTTTGGAGTATCATCCAACTCTACATAATCAATGTCTTTCTTCAGATGCTATCGCAATAGATCTTTGTACAATATTTTCTTATTGAATATGACATCCCCGCTTCTCACAATTTTATGATTTTCAAAATTGAAAAGTCTATAGTCAAATTCACCAATGCCATATCCAAAAAATACACATTTCTCTGATTTTTCTTCCAGCTTGGTTCTATTTCCAAAATCTATATGTGCAAATGCTTCACAAGCAAAGGTTCTGAGAAAAGAATAACTTACCTTCTTACAAGTCCATGCTTCCTCTGGAATACCACAACCCAAAGGAGTAGAGGGACCTCTGTTAATTAAATAAATAGCATTATTTACAGCCTCTATCCACATGTTTAAGGGGAGCCCAACATGCAATCTCATATTCCTTGCACGCTCAATTATTATAATGTTCATGCGTTCAGCCACTCTATTTTCTTGTGGAGTCCTTGGAACCATTTTCTGCCTGCAAATGCCATTAGAGGAAAAATAATCTTTAAATTTTTTAATGAAATAATCACCACCATTATCAGATCTGAGATATTTTAATCTTTTACCAGTCTCATTTTCAACCAAGCTTTTCCATTTTTTAAAAGTTTCAAATACTTTAGATTTCTGCCAAAGGAAATAAATCCAGACTTTCCTAGTTGCATCATCAATGAAAGTAACATAATACAGAGAGCCACCAAGGGAAGATACATGATCTAGACCCCATACATATGTATGCACAAGATCTAATTTATCATCTTTCTTTTCCTTCCCACACTTCAACAAACTGACTCTCTTTTGTTTCCCACAAAAACAACTTTCACAGAAATCAAAATTTACACATTTTAGACCTGGTAAAGCTTTCTTTGAGTGAAGTAATTTGATACCTTTCTCACTCATGTTCCCAAGTCTGTTGTGCCACAGTGTTGTTTCTGTATCCATAGAAACTGCTTCATTTTCTACCTGCTCAACTGCAACAACTGTTCCCGAATATTTACTTTTCTCTGTAACAATTAGAGTAGAAGGAACATCATTACCTATACAAAGATAAAAGGTTCCTACTTTCACACCTTTTTCTACTACTAAGGAACCTTTGAAAACCTTCCATTTTTTATCATTAAAAATAACTATGCAACCCTCATCACCTAGTTGCCCCGCTGAAATTAAATTTCTACTCAGCCTTGGAACATGTCTTACCTCTTGTAGTAGCCAATTATTCCCATTATGCAACTTAATCTTAATTCTTCCCTTCCCAACAATTTTACAGGGTTCATTATCTCCCAAATAAACTTGCCCAAAATCACCTTGGACATAATCAATAAAATAACTCCTATGGGGTGTCGCATGAAAAGAATCCCATGGATCTAGAACCCATGAATCATCAACATTCTGAAGGGAAAGAATCAAAACATCATCTTTAGATTTAGTACTTACCACAATTGCCTCCTTATTTCCTTCATGTTTGTCTCCTTTATTCTTCCGAGACCAGAAATCTTTCTTCTTATGACCTGGTTTTCCATAGTACCAGCAGTCACTAGGACCTCTTGTTTGAGACCTCTTTCCTTTTGACTTTCCTTGTGACTTCCCATGATTTCCAGAGTTGTTTCCTCTATCTCTTGTTCTACCTCTGCTTTTTGCATTCAAAACACTACCTGATGTAGATCCACCTGAGATTTTTCTACAAATTTCCTTGCTCAGAATAACACAAACAACATCATCAAATTTTAGGGTGTTCAAATTAGAAATAAAATTACTAACAACCATTATCAAGCTACTCCAAATTTCAGGAAAAGAACACAGAATCAAAAGAGCCCAAATTTCTGCATCGCAATTTATACTTATAGAAGATAATTGACTAGTAACTATATTAAACTCATTTAAATAATCATTCAATGACCCACCTTCTACCATCTTCATATTAAATAAACGCTTCATAAGAAATACCGTATTCAAAGCGGAAGGCTTTTCATACAACTTTGCTAAGGTTTCCATCAACTCTTTAGCTTTCTTTTCTTTGGTAATATTAAACGCCACTGATTGTACCAGGCATAAGAGGATGCTACCCAATGCCTTTCTATCCAAAACATCCCAATCCTCCTGAGACATAGTAATGGGTTTCATGATCGATCCTTCCAATGGTCGCCATAAATCCTTCTGATAGAGATAGTCCTCCATCTGCATTTTCCATAACTGGAAATTTTGCCCATTAAAATTCTCAACCTTCAACTTACCCTCATCTACCATTACTCCAACTCAACCGTAATACTCCCACTCCCACTAAACTGTGAGATCTTCCTATAGAGTATAATTGAAGACAACCTCACTTTGATACCACTTGTTAGGATTAACAAGACAAAAATAACAATTAGATGAAGAAATATAACCAATATCAGGGAATAGTAAACTAAATCAGAAGAGAACACAAGATGCAAATATTTAACATGGCTCACCCAGTCCCTGGGCTACGTCTACCAAAAAACAAAGTCCAATATTATTCTTATCCAGTGATTACAATCAGATCGCAATGTGCGAATCCCTTACAACTCAATACCATCGTAAAAAAAAACATAATATTGAAACCCTAACCCTAAGACAATTTATACAATATTATGTCACTTTAGGGTTAGAATATGTCAGCCTAGAAAATTGGCCAAAATAAGCCTCAATTTTTTTTCATATTCCACGCATTATAGAAATGTAAAACACTTTCCTGGATAGTACTTTCCTGATCAGTCACCACAATATAACATTTCTCTCTAAGTGTGAAGGCCAGATGAATTATATGATACATTTCTAATGACAATTACTTTAGATACACAATTTTAAGAAAAATAAGTTGCAAAATAGAGAGAAATCCTAATATAAAATAGGCATATCTACGATAGAAAAGACATTATGTTATAAATTAAGAAGTCGCCAAGGAAGGATATGAATGAAATAAATTATATTAATGATTATTAAGTAATAAACATTCCCTTTGAGGTATGAAAAAGATTGTTAAGAAAAGATGTTAGGATCTCGCATGAAACAAAGTACCTCATGTCGAAAAGGATGTACCATCAAGAAATAATACCAATCCACATAGAAAAAAGAGGATAAAAATGATGGTACATTATGTCTACTTAGTGGTCAACCCAAGTATACAAGATATACACTTCCAAGTAATAAAAATATTGTAAGGAGGATACTAATCTCATTAAGGAGAAAGATCCTACACAAAAATTCCATACATGGGAGGACATCATAGTACAAAAAAGATAATTAGCAAAGAGATAATGGATCCTATGAAAATAAGAGATACAAAGAAAGAAAAACCCAATACCTTCCCTAATTATTATATCTTGTATAATAGATGAACACTTTCAAGCATAAGGTGTCAATGCGACAAATTTATTCAAAAGAGGGCATCATACTATAAACAATGCAAGGCCAAGGGATATTGGATGGATTGGAAAGAGAAAAGGGAAAACACATTAAGCTCCCAAAGTGGTTTCTTATGTATAAAATATGTACCCACAAGAAGGCATAAGGTTGCAACTCGGGATGTCAATATCCTTATGTAGAACAACCAACGCATGCTAGAAATGATTTCTTTGTATAATAGAAACATGTCAACAAAAGGAGAAAATGGATACCTGAAAGAAGGAAGAAATGACGATCTCTTGCCCCCTAAGTTGAGAGAGGAAGAGGGGTTTCCTATTATAATTCCCTCAAGCTCATTACGTAAAGGGGTCTACATAATGGAGAAAAACATAATAGGAAAAGAAGATGCTATTGTATGACTTTGATAGAAAGGAAATATAAAAGATCCAACATTAAATGAAGGACTCTATCAAAAAAATCTTGAACAAATTGTCTAAATTCAAAAAAATCATTAAAAGAATTATTTTTGGTATGATGAAAGAAACACAAAAAATTACCATCGATAGGTTTTTGGTTTTTTGGAAAGTTACTATAAGGGAATCTTATTTTATAATTATATTTGATACTCCAATATATTCTTTTGGCCAAAGCTAAGAGGTCATCAAAAGGTGATACATCATTAGATGGAGTTGGAAAAAGAATTTCAAGAGGAGGTTTTGGTTGAGATGGGGATGGTAAAGGATTAACATGAGTTATGAAACCTAAACTACCTTTATGATCTTGTAGAGGAGGATTAATGCCTTGTTCATTAATACCACACTCTAAACCTTTGTATCCTTTTTAAGTGGTCATATAATAGCCCATGTTGTAAGTAGCCTTTAATGTAGAAGGAGAAGGTTATTCATCTTGAGGTTTGTGAATGTGTATTGCATAAGGAGGAATATAGGTGGGAATGTTCTCTTTGGGGAGATCATCATGCTCATCCTCTTTAGGTGGGGAAGAAGAAATATTATCCAATATTCAGGAAAAGAAATCATCTAGGAAATGTATAACATTAGGATCATGGATAATATTTTGAAAGTTGTTATAGGAATAACAAGAAGCATTCATGACATGATCACAAGGAGCTTGATTTTCAGGAATAGGATTAGGAAGATTATGATTAACATTAGGCTCATTATCAAAGACTCTTATGTTATTTATATAATCCATGAATTTTGTTAAAATATGAAGGACACATGAAACATTTATAATGGTCTTAAAATATGCCTTGTAAGGAAGATATATATTAGTTAGCCTCATTATACCATATGAAAGAATACCATGAATGAATACAAACATAATGAAATGAAAAAAGCTATGATTCACTTCATGTGTTTGATAAAGAGAAGTAACAAGGAATGTAATGACATAATAAATTGCACACCAATACAATTTAGTGAGTTCCATGTTAACAAACATACAACTAGATATCAAAATATAAATGCAATCTAGCACCAAAATCAGAATAGAAATGTTATAATTTGTGTTCACCAAAATGTACAATATAAAATGGTGAGTAATGCTAGGATGAAGATCACTCGCCAAATTATAAAACACATTGGGAATGTAAATCTACCCTTAAACAAATATGATTAGCATGACCCAAAAAGGATTAAGGGGTGCTAATGCAAGATCTAGGTACAAGGGGGATTTAGTGGTATTTCCTATATAATAGTGTTTGATTATGTGATATGATATGCAAAATGATAAAAGAAATGTGGATCTGATATGTAAAAGTAAGTGCAAGGGAAGAAATAGTATGGGTGTACTCACCTTGAAGAGAGAAGAGGAAAATGGACCTTCAGATATGATTTTTAATGTCGCAGAGATGTAAAAAGGGGGTAAAAATCTAGATCTGGGCTTCTGATACCTATTATTGCTTCTTGTGAAAATCTTAGTCCCAGAGGATGAGGCCAACCTGGATGACCTAGTCCAGGACAATGTTCCATAATTTTGACCTTGTCCTTTTAACTCGAAATTTGATGAAAATTTTAGAGGTTTTGTAAATTTTTTTGAGGATCCCAAATCCAGATCAAAACCCTCACCTACTCATACACATAGGAAAAAGGGGTAGAAGGTTGAAAAGAGGGGTTTTCCTCGGTCAAAACCATGTTTAAGAATCAACCTTGAAATGGATTAAATGTAATTGAAAGAATGTTGTCATGTAGCAGAGATGATTGATTGCTTGATTTCTTGTTTATCTCTATATTACTTTTTATGTGTGAGTGGTTGTAATGGATGCCAAAATGAGAGAGGCAACATTTCTTGTATACCTCTATAAGCTATTTCGAGGCACAAAACTCAATTGAGGACAATTAGGATTTGAAATCCCCCCAAATCATAACACTGACCTCCAATTCAAAGTTGGGCTCAAGTTAGCGTGTAAGGGGTGCCTCCCAATGTAGGGGTGATATTTTTATGACATATATCTTGGTTCACCCTTTATAAGGAAAAATGATAAATTTTCATAAGGGTTAATTTTTTAATGAGGATTTTGGAAATGTGAACCCAATTAGGGTGTGATAAACATAAATGTGTAAAATAGGCCACATATGGTAATAGGGCCTAAATACGGAAGTGATAATATTTTAGAGGAGTAATTAAAGATCTCACACCTATAGTGAATGACTCACATTAATTAAATGGATAGAAATACCTTAAATGTATAGAAAAAGGCCTATAATGCATAGAAGAATGAATACACAATCAAATAGGCACTACACAAGTGTATAATTGGATGTAAACTTAAGAAATACATAAAATTTATAATGCTACAATTATGATAAGATAATGTATGATAAAACTCTTGAACTTGTAGGGTTGGTTGAGGTTGTAGTGGCCCACATGCTAGCTCTCTTTGTGATGGTCTCCATAGTAGCCAATATCTTTGGTGGTCATGTAAACTATGTTATCACATTTTGGATCACCATCTTCTAGGGTAATTTCTACTAGATTAATCATTTTTTAAGTATCATTATTTCTTACCTGCTACTCCAATTTGTCATTGGCAGTTTGACTAACCCAACACACTTTGGGGCAGCTAACGTGAGCTCATTAGAGGGATTGGTAAATAGCCTTTGCGGTGTTGTACAAACTATATGGATTTAATTCTGATCTAAAGAAGGTAAATATTGGAATAATTGCACCCTTTGCAATTGGGTTTTTTCATGGCACAAAAATTTTGGGGGTAGGTTGTTTTTTCTTCCTACTAGATTGGGGGCTTTGGTAGGATTGCAGGCTCAAATGCTACTAGTAGGTTTCTAACATCATTCACAAGTTGTTAAATCTTCCAATTGATCACCATATTTCATCAATATATATTGATTTTACTATCATTTACTTTTATTTTGTCTATGGTTCAAGTTGCTTCCTAGATCTACACTCCTTTTTGCCCAAGGATCCACTTGCCAAGGCTCTATATCCTTTCTTCACGGAGCATTTATTTATCATCGTTGACATTATTAGATGATTGGATCCTAGCCAAGATCAGGCAATTTGTGGGAGATTCTTCTTTCATATCAAATCAACCTATCATTTTTTATTGAAAGGAATTTTGTTTCCTTTCTTGTGGATTTATTTGTCTCACTCAATGTTCTCTATAGCTTGTGGTAAATGTTTTCTTTTTTACAAAAATTTTCATAAATTTAGGGTTTCATTCTTGTGGTTTCATGAGAATTTTTTCAATGGTCCCATGGAATATGCTAGCATGAGCTTTGGGTTTTTAGGTTTAGTCCCAGATTTATGGTGGCAAGTTTATTTTGCAATTTTTCTATGCTCTCACTCAATCACTTTTAGTGAGCTCATTTGTGTACATTAGTGATGGGCCATGCAGCTTATCTTTTAATGTTCAAGTTGGAATTTAATTTTTTTTTGAAACCCCAATTTATTTATTAGATAGTTTCTACATTTATCTATTTTTTTTATAAGACACTTTATAGCCTAAGATGATAAACACTCAATTGGAGTTTATTGGTTTGTGTGCTTATTGAATTGTGTTGTTTTGGTGATAAGTGCTTAGTTATAGTTTCTTCAACCCACCATAAATAAGGATTTGGAGTTTTTTGTACCACATTGGTGATGGGAAATATTTTTTTCTCTTTTTAGATATGAGTGTTGAATAGTAAATTCTAAGCACTTACATAGGCTTGTTTTAAGCTTGTGGCTTAGAATTTATGGATGATCACATTTTACATAGGTCTCTATGGACCTATCCTTTACATTAAAGGTTGAATATTTCCTACATGCTAGACTAAACATCCTTTTTGAATGTTGGATTTTCCTATTGCCACTTGTGGTCACTGCATGGTTTTAGTATACAGTGTGTTGTGAGTAGTTATGGGATTTTTCTAATTCAACATATCCTCATAGTGGCTCATGGTTAGTTATTTATTGTTTTATGGCATATGATTTTAGATATGGAGAGTGTCATGTGAAGCCACCACTGGCTCCTATCATTGCAAATAACATCTCTCCATAGCCCTTATCCCATTAAACCCTAGGTGATGGGTACCATTTTTCTAACATGTTGAGCTGATGGTCACATGATGACCACACCCTTTACCCTAGGTGCTAAAGGAGGGGTGGATGATTTTTCCACCTTTGAGCCCTTATCAACATTTTTCCTTCAAAAGGTCGTATCTCGGGTGCTTGTCATCTATTTTTGGCAAATAAGTGTAGACACCCTAAAATGGACAGGCTTGTGACTTTACATTAAAAAAACTAATTTTCATCTATTAATTAATGGTTTTTTAATCATTGATTAATCATCTATTTTCCTCCAAATTCATTCCCCAAATCATATAATCAAATTCCCAAAATTAATTAAATAATTGATTTTATTGAATAAATTAACCTTAATTAATTAATTAATTAATTCAATTCAATTTGCTATAGTTTAATTTGAAAGATTTAAAATTACTAATTAAATTCTTCCAATTAAATTAATTTAATTTCATTCAATAAAGCAATTCTAAATAAAAAAGAATTCAATTATCTCACATGTTGAAAATTTTAATTACATAAATGAATTAAATATTTATTTATTTTCAAAGAGACAATCCTTAATCAGATCACATGGGTTACACCACCCATCTCTCCAGTTCACATGGGTAACTCCACCAACCTCTTCAGTTCTAAAAGGTAACTCAAAATTAGCTCTTCAGTTAACCAACCTCTATCTCCTCTCTCCCAGTTGAAGAGGTGGAGTTTACTGATGGCTTCTCCAGTTCCCTTTGATCTCAACCATTCATCTTCCTATCTCTAGGATTAATCTCAACTGTTCATCTCATTCTCAATTCCTATATAATAAACCCTTCATAGCCATTTAAGGGATCAAAGATTTCAAGATTACATGCGCCATTACTCTGTCAGTTTGGTTCAAGCATCAAGCCTTCTTGCGATCATACATCCAAGATTTCAAGCTCCCGTGCGTCATTACTCCGTCAGTTTGGTTCTAGCATTCAAAGCCAGCTTGCGATCACCCATTTCAATTATCAAAATATTGACACTTCTCAAGCCATAGACGCTTCCCTCACCAATACTGAGCATAAAAAATAGCATTTTAGAAGGAGTAGAGAGAGACAATAGAAGCTTCAAGCAATTGGGTTTGCATTCATTTATTTTCTCTTATTTGCTTGTATATTTTATTGATACATTTAAGTTTTTGTTATTAGTAGTTTTGTATTGATTTCCCCATTGCAAATCGGTGCTACTAACCCTCGTTGTTGGAAAGCGAAGGAACCACGAATCCGAACAGGCATACATTTTGGTGAACCCGACGTGAACTTATAGCCTGCATGAAATTTGGTCATCTCTTTCAAACCACATGGAATATTTTTATGAATTTTTTTTCGCAGGTTGACGCTTATCTAAGGAGGCCCCAAAAAAATTTAGATTTTTCTGAGTTTTTTAAATTTTTTTATAATTTTTCTATGATATTTCAAAAAAAATCATTTCTGGGCACAAATCAGAGTTTCTTTTCAAGAAAATTACATTTTTAGAAACATATTGGAATTATATAGGGGGTTTATTCTTTGTGATTTTAATTTCTGTGAAGTTATTTTGCAAAAATAATAGATCTTTTAAAATTGGTTGTTTCTGATAAAATGGGTCTCTGGGGCACAAATTAATGAATTATGATCTAAATTTTTTTTTTTAGGTATATTTATGTAAGAAAGCTACAGTCCAAAATCAAGATTTTTCTAAATTTTTTACAATTTTTTATAATTTTTTAATGATATTTCATAAAAAATTAATTCTGGACACAAATTAGCATTTCTTATCAAAAAGGTTACATTTTTGGAAAGGTCTTAAAATTATACAAGGACTTTATTCTCTGTTCTTTAATTTTTTTCTGAGAAATATTTTCAAAAAAAGAAAGATCTTTGAAAAGTTTTCTTTTTGTGTGTTATTTCTTGATTTTTGTGCAGGATTGAGCAAATGACTAATGGCCAAAAGGATAATCAGATGCACCTCGGGTGCTAGATCACTAAGAGATGCCATAATAAGGAGCCATCTTAGCCATAGCAAAGGAAAATCAAACTGAGGCTTACAATAAATATCTGGATTCTACCAAGAGATCCGCAACTAAGTACAAAGTCACAATTAGCCTTAGTGATCTTAACAATCCGGGAGTTGCTGGTTATTCTTCAATTCTTGATTAGACACTTTTTGGTACTAACTTGTCATTTCAGCTTGTGGCGTGGAAACAGATCTAACAAAGAAAACCTAAAATCAATTCACTTGTCGATTTGGGGTTTAAAAAGAAAATTGTATGCCAAACATCACAATCTCATTTCTCTCGATTTGGTGTTTAAAATTGATGCAAGGATTAAAATTGAATAAAGGAAAAAAAAAAGTCTCTCAATTTGGTACATTAAAAATGAATAAGCAATCAAACACCTACTTTTGGGATTAAAAACTAAACACTTGTGCTTGTATGGTGGTTTAGCTTAGTTCACATTTCAACTTTGGGGTAAGCAATTAACCTTGTGTCTTGAGTTTTGGGTGCACTTGCACAATCTGTTACATTAAACACCTTTATACTTTTTAGAAAGGTTTGTCTAGGGAATTCACTTCTTCCTCGGAGAACGAACTTAAACTAGTAATCCTTTTGATCAAAATATAAACAAGACTCGAACCAAACTTCTGTTTTATATCTAGCCAAGCTTGGGCGAGGTGTTTTGATGATAGTCTGGATTGGGTGAATATCCCTAAGGATCCAGTGTGGTCAAATAGGCTCTTAAGTGAGTCACACACATACAAACTAATTGGATAGATGCCATGGAACCTACTAGAACCTATTAATTAGAGACCAACCTAGTTTACCTCCGAACAGATACCTTATTATAGTGCAAGGGGTTGCAAAATTTGCCCCCAAGATTCCTAGCATATGTGTTCCAAGGTATTTGTGTAGTGAAAGAGATCTTCACTATACGGAAACAATATTTGGCAATGACAAAAACACGGGTGCCTACGTCGTGGACCTTTGTGTCCTAGTAGTGTGACACTTGTCGTGCGAGCTAACGAACATTCAAGCATTGGGCCTATAATATTGTATTTTGAAGCCATTGACCTAGATTAATCTGATTGTTCATTGTTGAGACCGCATGATAATATTACAACTTGAAAAAGTTGTAGAACATACACATGTCATTCTTCATTCTTCAAAACACATTTTCTATTGTGCTTGTTCTTTGATCAGTTTCCAAAATGCAAAACAAACATCCAAATTGTCAAAATGAGTCAAACGTGTTAAAGTCTATGGTTGCCAACATCAAACTGTCTTGCAAATCAGAAGCCTTCTTCCAAAAAATCAAAAGTTGTCAGACAGTGAGACCTATCTTTTGAGTCTTTTTTAGACTATTTCCCCTTTACCGCAATTGCTCACATTTTTCCGCAATTGACAGAAGTTTGTCATAATCATCCTTTTTATTGTCGCAATTGACCTGTTTATTACCACAATCAGTGATAGATTACCTCAATCGACCTGTCACTTTACCACTATCGGTGGAGTTTTTCCACAATTGATCAAAGACTTTTTTACACTTGTTTTGACCTAAAACCTTGAAAATACTCTCCATTTTGTGTCAAAGACTAGTGTCTATCCCAGAAAAATGCGAAGAACATTGTGTGAATCTCTAAACATTAAAGATCATCCCTTCTTTGAAAATCATGATTATTGTCCAAACATTATTAGTTTGAAAGTTCAGACTCAAAATATCTTGATCCCATCATCTCAACATCATGATTATCTTTATCAGTGACTTTGTTCCAGGAAAAGGTCGACAAATCTTATTCTTACATCATCAAAAACTTTTAGATCAAGATAAATCAACATTTGTCCTTAGAATTACCCTTGTCCAAACATAACTCGGACTTTCCTAGAGAGGTTATCCTTTTTTGTTTGCTCTATATCACTTGTTTTAGTCACAAAATCTGGACAACAGTATGTCTCAAACACCTCATGGAGGGCCTTACACAAGGTCGAAGGCTAGGACACAACCTGATGAGTCATATATCAATAGATTCCCCACTTGGTAAATAGAGCGAGAGGACGATCCTTTCACAAATACCAGTTCTTCTCTATTAATTGAGAATCCCCGTGGGGAAGCTTTGTTCCAAAATGTCACAAAAGAGGAGCTCGAAGATATAGATAAAGATGCTTATTCTGTGCAAGTGGTTGACGCTATTGTAGAGAGGAACCCTAAACATTTTTTAGCCATGCTGATAAAGAAGGGAGTCAAACTCCCTGCTGAATTCAGTGTGTCGACCATATGGCCTGAAAACCCTCTTGTAGGTCAAAACACTACTCATCCCTCTCAAACACTACCTGTGGTTTCTCAAATCTTCCCACCCTTGAAAATGCCAACATTGGCACATATGATACCCAATCAAACCAACTATGCAAACCAAGCAAGCACATCTTCCATGCAAAGCATGATAGGCTCCCAAATAAGTGCACCCATGGTCACTAGTATACCTCCACCATCGGCCTTATGGCCTAGCCAATCAAGCTCTCATGCTACACCTTCTATCCCACCAACAAGAAACAACCTTTTTGCAACTATGTCGCTACTACAGTCAATCCCTACTAGCCTTGGGGTCAACACAATGTTCCCACAGGGATCCATCTTTGTAAGTCTGAATTTAATTCAATACCCACCCAAGGTAACACCTTTTCTCATTCAGGAACTGCTACAAACCCAACAACAAGCTAAACCCCAGCAACAACAATCCCAACTTTAGGAGCAACAACAACCTCAACCCCAAAAACAACAATCCCAGCTTCAACAGCAACAACAACCCCAACCCCAACAACAGACACACCAAAATCAACCTTGGGCCACTCACATGCCCCCCATATCAGAATCATGTGTTGGGAAATCAATATCAAGTCCCAAAGATGAGGTCCTATGTTCCTACTCAAGGGACACAACCTAATGAGTCCTATATCAACCAATTTCCCCTGTGGGAAAAAGAGCATGATGATAACCCATTTCCCTCATACGAAGAAGAACAAGAACCCAACTACTATGATAGAAACAACCCTCTTGTCTATTTATAAATTTTCCCCAAGATGGCACATGAACAATAGAAAAATAATATCCTCATGCAACAAGTGCAAGACCTACAAAATCAGCTAGATGATCTTCAAATTCAAAGTCAACCAAAGTCTTACACTCTAGAGGACTTATATCCCTACCCTATTGACTATATGTCTCAGATAAAATCACAAGTCAATGAATGTTCTCTTATTTCCTCAAATCCACCACCGATGATTTCACAAATTAACACAATTGAAAATATGTCATCTTTGGGAGACCAATCTAAACCTTTCAAGAGCTTATTTCAAAATCTAGTTCATAGACATCATTCTATTATTAAGCAAGATCAAGATCATCTACCCATGTCTAGCAAGGGCCCATTCCAAAACAATAACATTGTTGAAACATCTATCTCCTATGAAGAAGTTTTCCCACAAGAAGCCTCTATGTTTCCCACTAGTCCTTCATCCCCTGAAGAGTCACAAGAGAAATCTTTTCCATTCCTATCAAATGATATATCTAGTGATGAGACCTCCCAAGGGATATCCACAATAGATTTTAATGCCAATCCCTTTTATGACTCAACTATCCTAGATCCAATGCCACCATGTGCTCCATTCCTAGACAAACCCACTCCAGAGAGTCCCATTCAAAATCCTTCTCCCTCATGTCAAAACATTGAACCCTTCTAAGAATCCACCATACATATTCCAATTGATATCCTATGTCAAGAGGATGATGCAAGTCATGAAGAAACAAGTCCTAAAGAAAATCAAGATCAAGACCCCAAGAATGACCAAACCTATGTAGTTTTTTACCAAGATCTTATACTTCTAGAAACTCATGAAGATTCCACTATCCTTGAACATCCTATCCAAGTTGATCCCCTTCCATCCCAAGAAATTTTTTTCCTTCCAAGTCTTATGGACCTTCCACTTCCCATTCCTAAGCAAGATCATGACATCCTTCCCATTCTTTCAAAGGATTCCATTCACAGTCAAGAAAAAATCGCCACTAAATGGAGTCTGATGGTCCTCTTCCATGTCAAGATCAAATTATCCCTTCACCTTCATCTCCGCCACAAGATCCCATCATCCCTCTAGATCCTCCTCATGATTCCTTCATCTCCATGTCCTAATCCTCCATCTTCTCCACAAGATCATATCCTACCAAACAATCTTGTCACTACTCCTATTCCATCACAAGATCCTATCATTCCTGCTGATCCCCCTCATGTTCCCAACACATTTATGCAAGTTGTTCATGAACACCATGCATTTCAAATGGATTCCTCTACTTCCATCTGGTTTGGTCCACTTCATGATCCTATTGTTTCTTCCATATCATATCCACCTCAAAACGGACTCGCGTCTTTTAGAAAGTATCCTACTGGTCAAAGAAATCATTGTCAAGTCAAAGGGTTAGACCTCCATGAACAAAGTACATTAAAAACCTTTCATATCAAATAAAATTTTTATGGTCATAGCCTCCATAAAAAAACTCATTCTCAAGATGTTGGTACCCTTTCCAAATCCAAATCCAATGTATACCATCCCCTTCACCCCTTCCATCCATCTTAGGTCCATATATTCATACATCCACTAGTTCACAATCCACTTCTCCTTTCCTAAATCAAGGTCAGCAAAGGCATACATCTTGGACAACCTTCCACCCATCCAAAAAGTCTCCACACAATTATTATCCATCTATGAATCACTTTCCCCTTTCAAGAAATTTGGATGCCAAACATTATAAGTTCTATAAGTCAAGAAATCCACATGCAGTCAAGGATCAACATGTCCAGTCTAATCGACATGTAAAAAACAAAGAAAAATATGATCCAAAAGGAAAAATAAATATCCAAAAGGCCTCAAAGGCCCCTTGAGAAAAAATAAAATTCAAAATCAATATGGGTTCCTAAATATATTATAGAAACAATGTGTTCTAAGGGCCCACAAAAGAATAAAAAATCAAAATCTATGTGGATTCCTAAGAAGGTTCTTGAAGCACAGTATCGCAGAGCAAAATCCAAGTTGGCATCCAAAATTTCTATCCATCTATTTAAACACCTCAAACCTTCCAAATCCATTTTGGGTCCTTATGTCCCAAAATTCTTAAACATTCCTCCATCAAGTCCAAAATCTCCTTTTCTTCCATCAAATCCAAAATCTATTTTTCCTCCATCACTCCATCACCCCTCAAGGTGTGTGTCAATGTTGTTCATTCCCACATATCCATCCACTAAAAATAAATTATTCTCACAATCCCTCCATTATCCAATGCATATATTCCAGTCTTCCATCCATCCTCTTGTCCAATCCTGTGCATAAAGCATTACTCTATCCCACTTCATCCATTTTATCCCCCTTTTCCATCACCCTATCAACATCTTCGAGCATACCTTCAATAGCCATGATCTATTATAACACATATTACAAGGTTAAAATCTAAAGAGAAAGATGCTTAAGTCCTTCCTCCATTTCCTATCACGAGTCTATTATCTTCCAAAAAAGTCAAAAAGAAGAAGAAGAAAAAAGAGAGAAAAAAATATTCGTCCAGTAGTGAAAACCTAGCAAATAGGCACATTGGGCAAGTACCATGATGAAAGCCAGGCAAACAGGCATCATGTGTAATCTACGAACCTCTTGCATTCCATATATTGGGGCATGTTCCATCCATATTTTCCTATCATATCATATCCCTTTCATTTCCTTCATTAACCTATATCCCTCATATCCCTTATCTTATCAGCATCCATATTTTTCCAACTTTGATCTTGACAAGGCTAGGGATCTCCCTAGAAGCATCACATGTCCTATATGTTTCATGGTGTCCACATCCCTATGGTCCATATTTCCTATCTTTTCATAGTCTTGAATCCATATCCCTTCCCCCTGTCCATTCTTGATCTTTCTTTCCCTATTCATGTCCTATTGTTATCCTATCAAATCCCTCTCTTGGTCTTGATAGAAAATATACATAAAAAAATGCAAAACCTATTTTCATCATCCTCTTGACATGTCCACTCTTGTCAACCATTATTCAATCAATGCTCCATGTCTTTATCTTATCTTGTCATGTCTAGTCCCTTATCTTGCAAAGAAACATGTTATCCCATCCCGTGGATAGCCCTTGGCATCCAAACAACTTCAAGACATACTAAGATACCTTTGACCTTCATCCATCAATCCATAATTGTCTTGCCTTGCTAGACTGGGGGCAATCTGAAAAAATTATATGTGGGGATTTGACCTAGTGGGTAAGATTACACCAACCTTGTCTAATGGACATAAGTGCATCATTGAAAAAATGAAGTACTTGACTAAATGGGTGGAAGCAATTCCCCTCACCTACATAGTTGGAAAGTATATCTCAATGTTCATACTCAACCATATCATCTATCAATATGGAATTCCTCAAACCATCCTGACGGATCATGGTACACCTTTCCAAAACAAAGATGTTGAAGATCTCTATGAAAAGTTCCAAATAAAATAAGGTTTCTCTTCATTCTATTATCCTCAAGGGAATGGATAGGCTGAAGAGACAAACAAGACCATTTTGAAAATCTTGAAGAAAACAGTTAACGAATTAGGGCGAGACTGGCATTTACAGCTTAGTCCCGTATTATGGGCATATAGAACTAGTGTGAGAACACCTACAGGAGCCACTCCTTTCTCCCTAGTATATGGATTAGAGGTGGTTCTATCCCTTGAAGTGGAAATCTCATCTCTGAGAATATCATTAAAGAATCTAATTTCAGATGAAGACTACAGAGTAGCAAGGCTCAGTGAACCAGAACTACTAGACGAAAGAAGACAAATGTATTTAACCACTTACAAGGCTATCAGAATCACCTTAGAAGGAATTATCACAAGAAGGTGAGGCCATGAACATTTGAGGTAGGAGACCTTGTCCTCATGGAAAATCAAAAGAACCAAGCAGAGCGAGTGAAACCAGGAAAGTTTGAGCCTAACTGGCTAGGACCATATGTCATTGTGAACTCTATCCAGAGTGGGGCATACCAACTGGCAACACTAGAAGGAGATCATCTCCCCAGATACATAAAAAACATGCACCTTAAGAGGTTCTACGCTTGAGGTCTCAATGGTTAAGGCAACTATCTACATATCCATAAAATACCAAAAAAAAAAATCATAAAATACAAATGGTTAGCTTGGTGAAAACCTGGCAAACAGGCGCCTTGGCGACAACAATAAAAAAATCAGAAAAAGTAAAGAGAAAAAAAATCGTCTCTCAGTGAAAACCTGGAAAATAGGCACTATTGAGTAGGTACCTTGGTGAAAACCTAGCAAACAGGCGCCAAGTGTTCAAATCCAGCTTCACCATCAATGAGCTCCAAGATCAAAATCCTGAGAAAACTTCATGTGCAAGACTGACTACCCAAGCTATATCTAGAAGCACAATCCCCTCTGAGCACCAACACTTATCCATGGTTAGTACTGGTCCACCAAACTAGGGGGCGATTCTAAATGTCTTGAAAACATCCCAAAAATCAGAAAACTCATCAAAAATCCTAAAAAGATCAAAATGTCCTAAAAAAAATCAATCTTCATAAAAACAATAAAAAATAAATTGCAAAATCCCAAGCAATAAAGCCAACTCGGTTAACAACAAAGAAAAAGGTGATCATGCCAAGTCAATCAATGTCAAAACCATGAGCTTTGTGAATCAGTATTGGGCTCATACGACATAGCTTTATCAATCTATCAAATCTATCAGCAAGCAAACTGGCGACCAAGCTAATCTATCAAATGTCACAACCATGAGCTTTGCAAATCAGCATTGGGCCCATCTGACACAGCTTGATCAGCCACCAAAAATGATCAAAATCAATCAATCAATCATATCAATCATCTTATACAGTGATGGATACGATCAAAATCAGATAGGTCAGTCTTATATGAGTCATTTATTACTGAAACCAAACACAATCAAGCCATTCAAGCCTATCAAGAGAGTAGCTCCAATCAAGAGAATAAAATTGAATCAAGGAACAATAAAAAATGTTGACTAGGTCAGTCAATCGGTCAGATGTCATTCTATATTTCACGGGTATGTTCTTATGCTACTCCAGGATCCACCAAGTGAGGAGAGTAGCTATGATAGATCATAACTTATTTTATTTTATTGTTGTGTGTTGAATGTTCACTTTGATTCTGGGGCCATGATGATTTAGGATAAATGTAGTAGGCGCTGTCACATATTTGGAAGCCACGCGGTTCCATGATCTGAGCTTAACCCTGGGAAATAATTGGACATTCCTTCTTTTTTATCTGCTTGTTTATTTACCAGTAGAATCATAGCAGCATCTAGATGGACTCTGGGTGCATTGGATTTCTATCTTGGTTTTTATGAGCTTTCTTCTTAAAATCAAGAGTTCACAGTGTTATCCAGATGAATTCTGGGTGCATTGGAATTCTATCTTGGTTTTTTGGTCTTTCTTTTCAAAATCAAGAGCTCACAGTGCTATCTAGATGGTCAATATCTGGGTGCTTTTGGCTCTCTTTCTTTTCAAACAGGGAACATAGTTGAACTCAGATGGTCAATATTTGGGTGCACTAAGTTCTCTTTCTATTCAATATCTCTACTCCTTTCGGTTAACAAGAGGTTATAGCGGTATCTAAAAGGTATGTGATCTAGATGCATTGGACACTATTCATGATTTCATAAAAAGATGCAATGATGACAAAAATTGGAAATGTGGCAAGGACTTGGGTCACTCATCCATTATCTCAATTCATATATATCAATGATCAACCATCCTTTCTATTAGTTCATATCTATCAATTGATCCCAGATAACATTCCAAACTAACTTCCTTCTAACTAACACATGGATTACTCAAATATTTTGTGCATAGTAGATTGCATTCATTTATTGCATAAGGAAAATCCAAAACATGAGCATAGTAGATCATATAATCAATGCATCCATCATCAATAACATCATATCTAACATAGGAATGCATTCATCATCATCATATAGTGATTCACATTTTCAATAAATTAATGCTCATCTGACACATTTTTTATGCTTAATTTGTTGAGGGGGCATATAGTCCACCTGCTGTCATTGGGGCAAGCTGGGGAAAAATAAAAAAAAAAGAATATTTAACACACTAAGACAAGCCACATTGCATCAAAGAGGGGCAAATGTAGACACCCTAAAATGGATAGGCTTGCGACTTTACATTAAAAACACTAATTTTCATCTATTAATTAATGGGTTTTTAATCATTAATTAATCATCGATTTTCCTCCAAATTCATTCCCCAAATCATCTAATCAAATTACCAAAATTAATTAAATAATTAATTTTATTTAATTAATTAATGCTAATTTATTAATTACCATTAATTAATTAATTAATGCTAATTTATTAATTACCATTAATTAATTAATTAAATTCAATTTCCTATAGTTTAATTTGAAAGATTTAAACTTACTAATTAAATTCTTCCAATTAAATTAATTTCAATTAAATTACTTTAATTTCAAAAAAGCACATGTTCGTGGCCTCACCCTCCTAACCAACTGAGGGGCATCCTCCTCCAACACCTCCTCCTTCTGAAGGAAAACACTCAGCCCTATCAGACCCGCAATCCCGTGACCTCCCCCAGTCCTCCCCCTCCTCCCATCTCCCCCAGGCCTAGGATCATCTCTGTCATCACCCCTACCTCAGCCCCCATCTCTCCCTCCCTCTCGGTTGCCATCTTTCCCTCTATCTCGGGCCCCATCTCTCCCTTTGTCTTGACCACCCCTACCCCACCATAACTGTCGATGCCTCCTCATGATAGTGCTAGAAATGGGACGTGAAACATCAGTAAGAGAAACAAGATGAGTCTATGCCCACCAAGCATCATACTATGGAGATGTTCTTGCAATATGATCAAGTTCAAATATCAGTACCAAATCAGATAAAGAAACAAGTATTATAAAGCAGATATCCTAAAGAGAAGCATTAAATGACACTACAAAAGTCATGGCGCAAACATATACCTACATCTATAGTGGTTGATCGCCATGTCCAAGGAACAGGAAGAAGACCTACAAACTCAGTCTGCGCAGCATCAAGTTAAACAATAGCTCCCCATAGCCCCATGTCCCTCGATCTACGTGCAAAGTAGGCATAAGTGTCAGACACATCCTATCGCTCTTTGAACTTCCACAATACCATGTCGGTGTTGTGGAAATAAATCATGTGAACATGGCGTGTGACACGCCCAATCAAAAATCTACTCTGATGATAAAATGGGAGATGGACATCCTCTCCAGCCCACATGGGGGGACCTCTCTATATGGTCTCCAAATAAAATATGGCATCATATCTGATTGCTGACACTAGTACATCAAATGATCCATGTGAGTTTGAACAATGGCTCCATCATACATAAAGACATAGGGCCTCTCCGGAGGCAGATCACAAGTACCCACGGGTCGACACACAATAATGTGCTCCCACGCCCATATCTGAAGAAGGGTAGCATCGTAACCGATCGAATTACCATTAAGGTAAGCCGTGTAAAACATATGAAAGTGCATGTGGGCTAGCATGCATGGCCCCCATGCAAATATAGTATGATCATGGACCATACTTTGCAAAACAACATTGAATCCAATAGAGAACCCGTGTTGGCATCGATCAGGGCATAAGATGCCACATATCAAGCTACCTAATAAAGTCAATAGTCTATCAAGGCCCATGCCAAATCGGGACCATGGGATATCATACGCGCCAAACATACCTAGCTGATCATGGGGCAATCCAGATAACTCAGTCAAAGCTACAATGCCAGGTAGGGTGGCATACTCGACAAGTGCACCCTGAATCAGAAGCTCAAGAATGTGGTAAAAATCCTCCAACGTGGTAGTACACTCTCCAGTGCATAACTAGAAAGTGCATGTCTCAGAATTCCATCACTCTACAAGAGCTGAGACCAGACCCCTGTTAATCATAATCTTTGGCATATAGCATACCCAGTATAATCCTAACTCCCTAAGCACTGACCTCTTGTCCTCAGACAGTTGGAATCTGTGAACCAGTCCCGACGGTCTCGACTCTTAGCAGCGCAAGAATCCTTCTGGTGAACTGAAAATAGGAAAAATCAGATATTTATCAGTACCAGATCAAACAGACAAGTGTCAGAAGTCATCAAAAACATATATGAGACCATACAAATCAATTGCAAAACAATGCATCCAATTGCGGTAAAAAAAACTTCCATTGTGAAACTTATAACCGACTGTGGATCATAACATGCAAATGTGGTAATCAAATAGTAGTTGCAGCATTAAAATTGGCAATTTCTATAAACAGTTGGCAATTGCGGCATTAGAACTACAATTGTGGCAAAACCGCAAGCAATTGCGGCAAGGTTTGCAATTTGACATAAAACAAAAAAATTTAAAAGAAAGAAATAAATGCATTAATGACACGAAAGGAAAGGACACTCACCAGATGTCCTACACCAGCTGGCCTCTGATACATCTGGACTCAGTTGAAAATGTGGGTGACTTCAGGTAAGCTTGCCATCGCATGAAAACACGAAGAAAAGCAAAGAAAACAAAGAGCAAACTCACCAAGATTTCCAGGGCTCCAAGAATGCAAAATGAGAAATGAAGGGCTCTCTCAACTACTTATAGGGATTTCCAAAACCCTAATTCCTCCAGGAATTCAAAAATTTCTTTTCGGTCCCTGGAAACTTTGGCAGTCAATATTGGGGACATAATGTAACATTTTCAAGATCAGCCAACTACCCAGATTCACAATTTGCAGTTTCAACAAATTAATGCTCACGTCGCAACTTTTTGCTCAAATTTGTTGAGGGAGAAAATACACATACTATGGCTGGGGCAAGCTGGGGCAAGAAAAAAACAAATAATCTTTGACACACTGCAACAAGCCACATTGTATCAAATAGGGGCAAATGTAGACACCCTAAAATGGATAGGCTTGCGACTTTACATTAAAAACACTAATTTTCACCTGTTAATTAATGGTTTTTTAATCGTTAATTAATCATCTATTTTCCTCTAAATTCATTTCCCAAATCATCTAATCAAATTTGCAAAATTAATTAAATAATTAATTTTATTTAATTAAATAACCTTAATTGATTAATTACCATTAATTAATTAATTAAATTCAATTTCCTATAGTTTAAATTGAAATATTTAAACTTACTAATTAAATTATTCCAATTAAATTAATTTAATTTCATTCAATAAAGCAATTCTAAAGTAAAAAAGAATTCAATTATCTCACATGTTGAAAACCTTAATTACATAAATGAATTAAGTATTTATTTATTTTCAAAGAGATAATCCTTAATCAGATCACATGGGTTACTCCACCCATCTCTCCAGTTCACATGGGTAACTCCACCCACCTCTTCAGTTCTAAA
>MU223212.1:226767-258504 GCA_018584345.1 Thuja plicata | reverse complement strand
CACTAAAACTGCTATGTTGCTGAAAACGTCATTTTCAAAAAGGTACAATGACTTCGTACAACATAACTTTTTTTTCTAAAATAGATATCAATGCGCTTCTTTCAAATTTGGTTTTGTAACATCCATATGGAGGGCATGCAATTGGTTTGATGAAATTATCATGATTATTGCATATTTTATGAATGTTTGAAGTAGAGTAAACTATAATTGTGACATACGTTGACTGCATAGCTAATAACTTGTTGTGTATTTATCAAAATTCAATTATTATTTTTTTTATAGAAAGAAGACTCAAAGTTGGAGGGCATTGTTATTTTTCAAATTTTTTTTTCTCTTTTCTACTATTTTTCATTGAACGTCAAACCTGGAAGTTTATATTGGATAAAAAACCTACATCCGATGCACATCAAAATACATAGACCTAATTAATTCAAAATTTGTCAAATCTATATTCGTTAGAAAGCTCATTCAGAGTACTTGTGTGATGCAAAAGGAGGTCTCCCTAGTCTTCTATTTGAGCCCCGCGCTTGAGCCCCGAATCCATGAAAACTGTAGATTTCTGTTAGCCTTTGCAGATAGCCTCAATTTTGGGGGTTTCAATAGAAAGTACTTTCCATCGAAACTAATTAGTTTCAATCAAAAGTACTTTCTATTGAAAATACTTTCTTAGTTTAACATGTGTATGGGTCAAAATCCCACTAAAATATTTACTAGCTTAGTTTCAATTGAAACTAACTTAGTTTCGATCGAAACTAGGTTAGTTTCTATAGAAACTAAGCAAAAAGGTAGTTTCGATCAAAACTATTAATGTTCCAATCGAAACAATCAGGTACTTTCTATCGAAAGTACCTGACTAAATCCTCCCACCTCGCGGATTTGTGAGGAATTTCTTCCTCCAAAAAAGTGTAACCCACTATTGTGGGATCACCCATCTCATCTGTCCCAGTTGAAGAGGTGGAGTTTACTGATGGCTTCTCCAGTTCCTTTTAATCTCAACCATTCATCTCCCTATCACTGGGATCAATCTCAACCGTTCATATCATCCTCCATTCCTATATAATAAATCTTTCATAACCATTTGAAGGATCCATAATTTCAAGCTCTTGTGCACCATTACTTCGTCAGTTTGGTTCTAGTATTCAAGCCATCTTGTGATCACAAAGTCATTCAATTATCAAATTCAAGACGCTCCCAAGTCATAGACGCTTCCCACACCAATACTAAGCATCAAAAAACAATGTTTCGGAAGGAGTAGAGAGAAACAATATAAGCTTCAAGCACAATTGGGTTTGCAATCATTTGTTTTTCTCTTATTTGCTTGTATATTTTATTGATACGTTTAAGTATTCGTCATTAGTAGTTTTTGTATTGATTTCCCCATTGCAAACCAGTGCTACTAACCCTCATCTTTGGAAAGCGAAGGAGTCACGAATCTGAACAGGCATACAATAAGGTATTGCAAGATATATTATTTATGCACTATCTATTGTTATTTAAGTATTTTCTTCATTTTATTTTGTCATTGTAGATCATTTGAGAATCATATAAGTAATTTCTCTTGTATACGCATTGAGATCCAACATTGCAACTTGTTCATTTATTTTCAAGCGTTTTAAACAAATAATGAGTCATTTTATTGTACTTGCACTCCATTATAAAGTACAATGGGGGGTTGTATAATGTATTGTTGTTTGTAAATAAAAAAAATTTCAAGTTTTAATGTCTCCCCATAAAAACAGTAGGATATTCAAGATTCTACCTCATGTGTGTGTGTGTGTGTGTGTTTTGGTGCACACTCCTGTTTAGTTGTAGGTTTCCTATCTTTTTCACTTCAAAGGTCGTATCTTCTCATTCATGCATCATTTGGTGACACATAGTTTCAGCATATTTATCATGGCTCTTCCTAGTTACCATTAGTTTTGGGATATTATGTTGTTCATGCCAATGCTTCCTTGGTTTTTCTTGGAGTTAGTAGAGAAAATCTTGCATTCGTATTTTGTGGAAGTAGCTTTCTATTCTCATTTGATCATGGTTCCTAAGACTTGCACTTTTAACTTCATTGGTTGAGAAGTGATAATGAGATTTCTTGTGTAGATTCATGTTTCACATATATTTGTGATTGGTGGATGTTTATAGTTTTTTCCATCTAATCATTATTTGAGTAGTGTCATTTGGGTCACTCGTGTGAATTGTTGTCTTCTTGATCGTAATCATAATCTTTTTCAAAGAAGTTACTTCAGTTACAACACTATATAAGTCTTTTTTTGATAGTTGTATATGGAATTTCCATGCTTCAATGATGTTGTTCATGTTGCTAAACATCATTTTTGGAGGCTTCTTAGTCCTAAAAGTTCTCTTTTAGAGAAGATTTTTCTCCCATATGGTTTTCTCATTTTATTCATTCATTAGAGACTTCATTTGCAGCATAGTTGTGTACCTAACATGGAGACGTTGCCACAACCCATAATGCATCTCATAATGCATAGTTTTACTCCCTAAGATGCACTTAAAAGGGTTGTTAGAGTAAATAGTTTTTACTATTTATATTTAGTTTAGTTTTTGGAGTTTGTCATCCCTTTTACAATAGTTTGTGGCCTGGTCCTTCCTTAAAAGCTCATTTGGTGCATGGAATTAATTTATCCAGAATAGGCCTATTCTAGAATAAGGACCTATTCTTGGATTAATTAATCCTGAAAACAAAAGCTGTAATAAGCTATTCTACGTTTGGATCCCATAATGTGGAATTGGAATAAGGATTATTTTTTATTTTTTTAATTAGTTTGAATATTTTTAACTTATTAAAAAATCATAATTATATTAAAAAAAATTCTTATGAATTTTAATTTTTGAACTTATCATTTTTGTTGCTAGTTTTTTAATTAAAATATATATGTATTTTTAACTTATATATTTTTAAATTAAACTATGTATTATTAACTTTTAAAAAATAACATTATAAAAAA
Source organism: Thuja plicata (assembly GCA_018584345.1). Taxonomy (NCBI): domain Eukaryota; kingdom Viridiplantae; phylum Streptophyta; class Pinopsida; order Cupressales; family Cupressaceae; genus Thuja; species Thuja plicata. The sequence continues at coordinate 255,541 of MU223212.1, read as the reverse complement.
AAAAATTCTTACAAATTTAAAATTTTTTTTTTTATCGGTTCAAATTTTAAATTATCAACTTTAAAAAAAATTAAAAATAAATAGATAAATAAAAAATAAAAATTTAAAAATAAAAAATATATAACAAAATAATAATAATAATAATAATTTTCCCACAAAACCTAAAGAACCATTCACGCACAGACCCGACGACTTATACATTTTGTTGTGATTTCAAATCCATGAATAGCTTATTCTGGAATAAGAAATGAATTCCAAATTTTTTTTGGAATTAATTAATCCAAGCATTGGCCTAAAAATGGGGATTAATTTCTAATTCCATAATTCAAAAAATGGTCACAAAAGATGAATTACTTTATTCTTGCATTAAATAATGAGTATTCCAGGTTAATACCAAGAACCAAAGGGGCCTTGAATGGTAGTTGAGTTCAACTTGGTAGAACCTTTTTTAATTTGTGCAACTCATTCTCTTTGATGAGAGGTAGTTGTTATTGTATGTGTCCAAGTTTATTACCTCATGATACTTTATCAAGATCTCATGAGGTTTTTGGTGACCAAGTATTTGTCAGTTGGATCGATTATTAGTTTTTCTATGTTAGCCTTTCACCTTGTACTGGCATGGGCAGTATGACAGTCTTCATTTACTTTGGGTCACAATTTTCTTGGCCAAGTTCATTTCCACCTTTCTCTTCATCTTTGTTGGTGCCGAGCACGACATAGCTTAGAATAAGCTGACATTAGATGCAGCTCTAGACATCATAGGATTGGTTGAGGCTGTAGTGGTTGACATGCTCAATCTCTTTTCGATGGTCTCCATAGCATCCAATATCTCTAGCAGTCATGTAAACTAGGCAGTCGCATTTAGGCTCACCATTGGCACCCAAATCATCATCCTCCATTTTATTTTCTACTGAATCACTTAGCCTGTAGGTGAAATTATTGGTTTCCTGTTGCTCAAATTTTTCACTAGCAGTCTATCTATCCTGACACACTCCATGGTATCCAACACGAGCTCATTGGAAGGAGTGGTCAAATACCTTTTCCCTTCAAAAATTGCCAATCCAAAGAAGGGGAACATTAAAATTGTTGCACTCATTGCAATTGGGTTTATTTTTGGCTTAACATTCGTGTCTGACACCCTAATTTATTTCTGGGATCAATCTCACATTTATCTAGTTCTTTTTTCTATCAAACACTTTGTTCCCTAGGCTAATGAACACTCACTTGGTGCTCATTTGTTTGTGTTTTTTTTTACATGTGGTGTGTTGTTGAAAAGTGCTTAGTGGTCTTTGCTTCAACCCATTGCAAATCAAGCTTTGGAGTTTTTTGTCCCACATTGGTGATGTGAAATAGTTTTTTTCTTTGTTTACATATGAGTGTTAATAGAAAAGCTTTAAGTGCTTGATTTGGCTCCTTTTGGGCCTATGGCTTGGAATTTGTGGAGGATCACATTTTGCATTGGGCCCTATGGACCTATCATTTCCATCATGGATTCTCTGGTGTCATGCACCCAAAATAGTACATTCATTTTAAGTGTTATCTTTTTCTATTGAATTCTCTATGTCATGCATCCGAAATAGCACATTCATTTTAAGTGTTATATTTTTCTATTGTCACTTGTGGTTTCTGCATGGTTTTAGCGTAGTCTTTCAAGCAGTTATAGGATTTTTGTATGTTAATGTATGGTTATAATGGTTTGTAGTTAGTGATTTATGGTCTCAATGGCCTATGGTTTTGGACATGGATAGTAGCATACCATCTTATTGACATTTCTCTACAGGCCCTATCTTTTTCTATTGTTACTTGTGGTCATTGCATGGTTTTAGCATATAGTATGTTGCAAGCAATTATAGGATTTTTGTAAGTTAGTTTATGCTCACATTGGTTTGTGGTTAGTGATTTTTGGTTTCAATATCCTATGCTTTTGGATATGAAGAGTGGCATACAAAGCCACCACCAACTCCTACCATCTCATTGGCATTGCTCCATAGGTCGTCAGCTCACTACAACCTACGTGATAGGTCCCACTTTTTCTAACCTGTTGAACTAATGGTCACATTGTGACCACACCCTTATCCCTAGGTGCTAATGGAGGGTGGGACCTTTTTCCACCTTTGGGCCCTAATTAGCATGTTTCTTCAAATGACTATATCTTAGACATCTCTCATCCATTTTCGCAATCAATGCATCATTAGAGAGGTGATTCCATACACTATTAATTAGTGTAAGTATTTTGTTCATTCCCTTTTGTCGATATGGATTGTTTGAGCATCTTGTGAGTAATTCCTCTTGTAGAATACATTGAGATCTTATGTCCCAACTTGTTCATCTATTTTGGGGATTTTGCATAAATGTTGAGCCATATTATTGTACTTGCACTATATTATAAAGTGTGATGAGGGGTCATGTAGTACCTTTTCATTTTCCCATCATAGCTTTGTCAAGTGAGGATATGAAGAGCGGCATACAAAGCCACCACCAACTCCTGCCATCTCATTGGCATTGTTCCATAGGTCGTCAACTCGCTACAACCTAGGTGACAGGTCCCACTTTATCTAACCTATTGAACTAATGGTCACATTGTGACCACACCCTTATCCCTAGGTGCTAATGGAGGGGTGGGCCCTTTTTCCACCTTTGGGCCCTAATTAGCATGTTTCTTCAAATGACCATATATTAGGCATCTCTTATCCATTTTTGCAATCAATGCATCATCAGAGAGGTGATTCCATACACTATCCATTAGTGTAAGTATTTTGTTCATTCCCTTTTTTCCATATGGATTGTTTGAGCATCTTGTAAGTAATTCCTCTTATAGAATACATTGAGATCTTATGTCCCAACTTGTTCATCTATTTTGGGGATTTTGCATAAATGTTGAGCCATATTATTGTACTTGCACTATTTTATAAAGTGTGATGAGGGGTCATGTTGTACCTTTTCATTTTCCCATCATAGCTTTGTCAAGTGAGGATATGAAGAGTGGCATACAAAGCCACCACCAACTCCTGCCATCTCATTGGCATTGCTCCATAGGTCATCAGCTCACTACAACCTAGGTGATAGGTCCCACTTTTTCTAACCTATTGAACTAATGGTCACATTGTGACTAGACCCTTATCCCTAGGTGCTAATGGAGGGGTGGGCCCTTTTTTTTACCTTTGGGCCATAATTAGCATGTTTCTTCAAATGACCATATCTTAGGCATCTCTCATCCATTTTTGCAATCAATGCATCATCAAAGAGGTGATTCCATACACTATCCATTAGTGTAAGTATTTTGTTCATTCCCTTTTGTCCATATGGATTGTTTGAGCATCTTGTAAGTAATTCCTCTTGTAGAATACATTGAGATCTTATGTCCCAACTTGTTCATCTATTTTGGGGATTTTGCATAAATGTTGAGCCTTATTATTGTACTTGCACTATATTATAAAGTGTGATGAGGGGTCGTGTAGCACCTTTTTGTTTTCCCATCATAGCTTTGTCAAGTGAGTGTCCCTCCATGAAATCAATAAGATCTTTATGATTATGCCACAAATGTGTATGTCATTTGTTGCACACCCATTGTTTAGTTGCAAGTACTCTATTTTAGTCTCTTTAGATGTCATATATTTTCCTTCATGCATCACTTAGTGATGTAGTACTTGTGCTAATGCTTCTTTGGTTTAGCTTCAAGTGATTTGGGATACTCTTGCATTTCTATTTTAGGGAGGCAACCTTCTATCCTCATTTTATGATGGTTCTTCATACTATTTCACTTATATTTTCAAATTCACTAGTTGAGTAGTGATGATGATATCATTCATGCAGATTCATGTGCCATCTATAATTTTGTTTGGTAGATGTTTTGTAATTGTTGTAATCTAATCATTGTTCAAGTAGTCTCATTTGGGGTGCTCATTCAAATTGTTTTGTATTTTTTTTCCAACATTTTATATCAAACTCTATGATTCATCATTAGGGTATCTAGAGAAGGGAAAATCATAGAGTTTGATAAAAAAAATATTGACATTAAAAATAAGAAATCGTCAAATCCAAAAGCTTTCTATTTATCATTCTTGACTGTGTAAATTTCATGAATATCATATCATTGTTTAAAATAGAAAAAATAAATAAATACAATTACTTAAATTATAATTTTATATAAGGTAACTAAATATTATAAAAAGGTGTTGTTGATAATAATTGAGCTTATTAAAGGGGTCGACATGATCATCCCCATTTCTATCAGAAGCTTTATCAATATTCTATTACATTGAAATCATTAGGAAGTGTAGTTTGAGTAGGAGGTGGAGTTACCAATCCTCATTAATTCCCAGATTACTCGAGTCAAGTCATCAAGCACCAGGCCACAAATTTTTTTCGTCACCTACGTCTACTTGAAATTGCTGGAAAGTTTCTAAAGTCTTTTAAATAAGAATTTATTATAGGTAAGCTATTATTATTTTATACGTATTAAATGATATTTACACTAATATGAGTTTAATGTCAAAGAGTATGCCTCTATATAGCAATTTTTATCGAGAAAAATATATCTTGTGGACTAGATGATCAACTTAATAGAAAAGAGATTGGCATTATATTTTTCTCCAAGCTAAGTTACATTCAATTAGAGTATATTAAATTTCAATTAGATTATGTTAATCTTCATCATTTATCTTTAAATTGATAAGTCTCAAGTACTTTACATAATTTTTTAAAATATAGGTATGCTACTTTAGGTCATGGTTAGAAAATAATATAAGATTTTGAGAAATTATAAAGTAAATAAATATGGTAATCTTATTAAAATTTCAAACCAAATAATAAAGATGATTTTTTAATAAATAAATAAATAATATTTTAAATATTAAAAGCAAGATAGATTTAGATAATAGGATAGTAAAGTATTAAAATAAAATTTTATAAAATTAAAGATATTAAATTTTTTTAATCAATTAATATAGTTTATAAAATAAGATAAGATTTAAATTACAATTAGAATCTAATTAGGTGGGGTTATCATTCAATTGATGTATACGTATACGTATACATATACATATACATATATGTGTGTGTGTGTGTATATACACATGTATGTATGTATATACACATATGTATGTATGTAGATATGTATGTATGTGTGTATGTATACACATACACACACAGACATATACACATACACATATAGAAATAAATAAAAAAAGAAGATAATAATAAAAATAAATATCTACATAATGATATTCTTTTACATCTTTATATTATTTTTTGAAATATTTAAACTAGATCTAATAAAAAATTTATCTTCATCTTTGTTTTAGTAGAATTTATCTAATCGTAAAAATAAACATCTTGATTATCTTCCCCATCTTTTACAAATAATCAAATTAAATATTTGAAGTAGATTTAATAAAGATTTCATCTTCATCTAATATACCTTATAAATATTCACAAGTTTTACCAAATCATAAAAATAGTATTTTCGTAATCATATTCTTCCACATCTTTTACCAAAAAAAATTATAAATATTTAAATTAAAACTAACAAAGAAAATTCTAAATATTTAAATTAAACCTAACAAAGTTTTCATCTTGGTCTACAAATTTATCTTAGAATTTTTTTCTTAAGTTCACCTAATCAAAAAGATAAATCTCTTCGTAATATATTCCTTATCGTCTTTTACATATTTTTTCTTAAATAAGTTAAACTACGGGAATAAAGATTCCATCTTCGACGTCTACAACTTCATCCTCAGACATTTCCGCGTGAGATCACAAAATGTAAACACCAAAAGAATTATACGTCAACATAGGCAACGCATGCAAATACCACAGAGGGACGTGCACAGATACATTCCTTTCAGTGATGGTGTGCGCGAAAGATGAAAACGGTGCGTGAAAAGTCAAAGTTTTTAACTTTGTTTTTTTATTAAATATAGTTATATAAAAAAACAAGGATTTACATCACGTCTCAGTTCCCAGTATAATCAAAATACAGGGGCAGGGCCTCACACGAAAGTAACATAGTTTAACATTTTAAGAGCAGCAACAACAAGAAAGCTTAATCTAAGATATTATTATATTCCTCAGCCTAGGCAGTCCATCCCTGGGTTCCCACAAATCCAAACGATATTCTTATTCTTCTGGATTTGGTGCAGGAGAAGGATCATACTGTCAGAGGCCAGCTTAGTGTTTTTCTTTAGTTCCCTGTTGAAATCTTTGATGGTTCTTTCAAAAAGATGCAAGTTGTCAATGTGTTTCCTCCAGGAATGAACATCCTTGACCTCATATGAGAAGAAGGAGGCATGACCATTCTTCAACAGTCGTTTGAACTTGTCTTTTTCCACCCTCATCATGATTTGAATCTGCAAAAAAAATTTGAAGTATGTGAGACTTTTGAAAGGCTCAGTAAGCAACCTGGCACTACCTTGAAATCTTTCCCCATTCCTGCATTTCCAGAGCTGCCACAGAACATTAGAAGATAGGATCTGCCAGAATAAGTTAAGCTCTTTATTAAGGCCGATAATATGACCAAATATAGTCTCAAAAATATTAGCATCAATAGGAATAAAGATGTTAAACATACGCCAAATTTCTTTTGCAAAGGTGCAATCAAAGAATATATGTCTGCCAGACTCAGAGGAGCCACAAAAAAGATAGATTGGATCAGAGGAGAAGTCCTGTTTGATAGGGAGTCTGTCCAACATTAAAAGCCATTTAAAATATTTAATTTTAGGTTCAATAGGGGACTTCCAAAATCTACCAAAAATCTTCTTCCAGTCCAAGGGGTTAAGCTTAGAGTACCAGACTTTATTGATATGTTCAAGAATGGAATCATCTTGGCTGATCACTTTGTATATGTTCTTGGCTTTAAGTTTATCCGAGCTAGAACCATCAGGCCATTTGACTTTTAAAAGCCTATTCGAGTCAATGTGGCAGCAGGTAGGGAGATTCTTACAAGCACTAACTAACATGGTATAGGTCTTCTTCTGAGAAGCAGGGATGTTGAATCTGGATTTAAGTATTTCCCAACTAATTAACCTGTCATTTTCAAACAGATCAATGTCATTTTCAAACAGATCAATGGATTGAGAAATGCCCATCCTATGCCAGAGTTTAGCAGAGCATCCCTTAGTCAAGGCAAGAGGCTTACCAACGTAATGCAAGTTCCACTAAATGGACCTTTCACCGAATATCTGGTTATCATCATGAAAGTTCTTATTAACAACAAACATTTTGACATTGTTCCAGGCCTTCCATATGGACTTAAAGATAACCGAGCCCTGAACCATTACAGGAAAGGTGCCTAAAATTAAATCAGAAAAGGGCAAGTTCTTCCAATCCTTAGCATTCTTAGGATGCCCCCTTTCAATGTTGCTTCTAATAAGCACTTTCCAAGGATCATCCCCAGATAGAGAGTGAAAGATCCATTTGGCGGATAAAGCAGTCCCCATGGTTTTGAGGTCTTTTAACCCCAAGCCCCCAAGCAGTTTATCAGTATGACACCATTTCCACCTCACAGCATGGGCCTTTCGATTTCCTTTGCCATCCGATCAAAGATACTTCCTAATTTCTTTTTGGATTTCAAGGACCTAGTAGTTACTGAACATCCAGGCAGATGCATAATAGATGTTGTAAGACGAAATAATTTTTTGGCAGATTTGAACTCTACCAGCTAGGGACAGCGATTTATTGTGCCATTTGTTCAACTTTTTTGATATTTTTTCTTTGACCCAAAGCCACATGCCTTTGATAAAAGGATCAACTGAAAAGGGAATACCCAAGTACCTAACAATGGTGTGTGGCCCTCCCCATTGAAACTTAAATTTATTGAACCAGTTAGGGGGTTGATCCTCCCACCCATGGCATATGGATTTGGTCTAAGAAAGCCAAGCTCCAGATATGGAACAGAATATCTTGAGTTTCTCCATCATAGCTTCAAAATTACTTTCAGAGGAGTCATGGAACAGGGCAGTTTCATCAGCAAACTGACAGTTTATCAATTCCTCCCCATTAGGTAGGGAGATGCCAACCACAGGTTGAGAGAGTTTACCATCTCTAAGGATATAGTACAATGCATCAACAACAATAGCAAAAAGGGAGGGGGCAAACGGGCAACATTGTCTGATGGAGCGGGAGAGGGGAATAACCTCAGATAGAGAGCCGTTAACATCAATCTGAACACAAGCATCAGTAAGAAGGACATTAATAGTTCTGCAAAATATGTCAGGGAAACCAAAGACTTTCAGCATCATGGTAATGAATTTCCATTCCACCCTATCGTATGCTTTTTCAAAGTCTAGGAAGAACATAGTATCTTTTTGATTGGAATTTTTAGCCCAATTTAGGGCTTCCCAGCTAGTGATAAGGTTTTCTAGAATATATCTTCCCTTTATAAAGCCAGTTTGGGTTGGGCAGACAAATTTGGGGAGAATCTTTTCAATTTTGATGACCAGGATTTTAGCAAGAACTTTGTAAGAGACATTAAGGAGGGTGACAGGGCGCCAATTTTTTAGCAAGGCCTTATCCCCATCTTTGGGCAAAAGTTTAATGATACCACAATTAATTTGTTTACCCAGAGTACCAGCTTCAAGGGCTTCCAAGTAAAGCTCATGAAGGTCAGTGGAGATCCATTCAATGTTAGCTTTATAAAACTCCACAGGGAGCCCATCAGGTCCCGGAGCTTTATTCGCTTTCAAGAAATTAATAGTATTTTTAATTTCCTCTACCGATATACTTTTACTAAGAAAAGAGGCATCATTATTGGAGATTTTATTGGGGATCAGGGGCATGCATTATTTTCTAATAGTATTAGCTTCTTCAGTGTCCTCAGAGGTGAACAGTTTCATATAGAAGGTGGAAAAAGCATGTTTGATGCCCTCAATGTCAGTAATTTCATGATCCTCAGATATGATTCTGTAAATAGATTCATTAGCCTATTTATTCTTAATAATATTAAAGAAAAATTTGGATCCCATGTCCCCAGCAACCAGCCAGTGTTCCCGTGATCGAATTTGAGCCCCTCTAATCTTGGATTGCTGGTGCTGTCTAAGAGTATCTCTGACACTAGACACTTGGTAAATGAGGGAATTATCCCAGGGGTGAGCTTGAACCTTGTTTTTAGTTTCCATCAGTTGCTCAAATAGAAGTTTCTCAGTATACCTAAAATCTTTCACCTTTTTTTGACCAAGAGTTTTCAAAAGGTTTTTCCATGCAATAATGTTTTTATTCCAAATTTCCAGGTGAGACTTAAGGGGGATATGAAATTTGTTAAAGTTATGGATGAGATTAATGGCCACTAGAATATCTTCATCCTGCAGCAGAGAAGTGTTCAATAGAAATTTAGTAGTGGAGGGGTTGCTACACAAAGTCGAATTGATAGGTTTAACACAAAAGGATATCGGGTGATGATCAGACAGGGTAGTGGGAGTAATTTTAACAAATTTACCATTACCATCAGGGAGAACCGTGAAATTTTTTTTGTTGACATAGAATTTGTTGAGTCTGGAATAAATTCGAGCTTTCCCTTTCTGGAAATTACACCACATATGCCACAGGCCAGGACAGGAGTCCTTGGATCCAGCAAGTGGATCAAAAAGAGTTCTATTCTGCTTAAGTATGTCCCAGTAGGTCTTCTCCGTGGCTTTCCGATAGAATGGAAAGCCACCTAATTTATCCTCTTGGCGCTCAATCATATTGAAGTCACCACCAATTATCCATGGTATGTTAGGTAGAGAATCCATCCAAGCCCATAACCGCGACCTTTCAGTGCAGTCATTCGAGGCATAAACAGAACAAATGCCAAACTCCACATTGTTGCTTTTAAAACTAATCCAAAGAGCTCTGTTACATGGGGAGACAGTGCTATCCATGACAACCCTTTCCCATTTAGGGTTAATTAGGATGGAAGTACCACCTCTACCCTTAGGGTGTAGGTTACTGAATTTAATCGCATCCTTCCAAATAAAGTTAAGGCTGGTTTCGAGAGTAAATCCAATTGCTTTGATTTCTTGCAGGAGGAGGAAATCCATAGGTTGGTTAGAGTCTAGGAAATGCTTAATGATATGCTTTCTATCAGGGGACTCTAAGCCCCTGATGTTCCAAGATGTACAATTCATGAGGAAACATTAGGAGTGGAGGCAGTATTACTCCCAGCAGAGATGTTAATAGGAACTAAGGCTGAGTTGGGTACCCCACTAGCCTTTTTGACTGAAGGGAGCTTATTCTTCGAACCTATCAGCCTACCTCTATGTTTAGAGGATGGGATTCCATCGGCGTGGTCAAGATCATCATCAGAGAGAAGCTGCAATGTAGAGTCAAGCTCCATGAACGGCTTAGGTGAGGAGAAGGGAATAAAGATGTTCTTATCATTAGCTAGGATGATTTCGACAACAAATTCATCAGAGATCTCTTTGAAGGGCTTCAGGAGGGTTGTTGGAGGATCGGTAACCACACTATTGTGCTCTGCATGAATAGGAAATGAGGAAGACACAATCGCCAAGGTGGACGGAGAGGGAGAGAAGATCGTCAGATGAGACGGAGACTCCTTCTAGGAACAATCACCACACGGTGGAAAAGGTTTCCTGGTTCTCTTCTTTCTTTTCTTTGAAATAAAAACAAAGTCGTCAGAAGGTTCAGTCCCCACGATGGGAGGGGGAGGTGGGGAAGGAGGGGAAAATAGAGGCTTGGAGACAGAAGGCTCAACCACAGGGGAGGTCAAAGGGGTCGAGATGATATCAGGCTTATCTAGGCAGGAGGTCGACCTATTGGCGGTCAAATTATGATCAACATTTCTTTTCAGGATAGGGTTTTTCTTGATGATAGGGCAATCTTTTCGAAGGTGACCCTCCTTTCTGCATAAGAAAAAAGCATTAAGCCCTCTAAGTAATTCAATAGGGCATGAGAACGATTCAGCATCAATGTCAATCACAAATTCTTTAGGAATTTCTCTACCTAGGTAAAATGAGATCAAAACATGAGCATCCATATGCGGAACCAGCGGACGGTATCATCCATTCTAATATATTTGCCAATTGGTTCAATGATTTGGGGAAGAAAATGCCATAGAAATGGAGGGATGTTTTTAATTAAAATCCATCTTGGGGCTGAAAGGGCTAAGACTTCTTCTTGGACAGCCTCTGGAGTCCAGGCTAGGGCACGAAAGGAGGTATTACCTACGGCCCAATATTGCCTTTTGAGTATCGCAGCTTGCGACTCCTAGTTATTAAAGAAAATAACAAATAAACCTTTCTGTATCAGTCTACAGAATGAGATGTGAAAAAAAGGCTTGAGGTTCCAGAAAATATGGAACCAATCATCCAAAAATTTGTGAGGAGGGCATTTATCAACCTCAACAACCACAAAAAAAATTGCAGAGCTCTTAAGTCTAGTTTTTTCATTTCTAATTTCAACCAACATATCCGAATTAGGAGAAATGGTGAAAAAATGCGAGGAAGGGTCAGGCTGCTTACCAGGTTCTTCGGTCTCATTGGTAGGGTTGAATCTGGCACTGGATGCAATGGCGGTAGGGGCGACAACTTCCAAAAAAATATTAGGTTTAACAGAATGAGTTTGTTTGGTTTTGGGGGATGAATTTAAAACTTGTGTTTCGGATGTTAGGGTTTCCATTAATGGAGAATTCATTGCAGGGGGTACAGACTCTGATGAAGGGTAGGGAGGGGACTCAAACGAATGCAACTTTTCTAAAGACGAAAAGGAAAGAACACACCTGGCGTCTTGAGTGGTTGCAGGAAGATTGGCATTGATCCCAACGATGCCAGCGGTGCATGATGGAGTTTCCAGGAGTCCACGGTAGCTGTTTCCGACAGTTTGCGAAGTGAATTAGGCGGTTTTCACAGAGCAGAGCGAATTTTCCTCCGTAGTCTCAAAACATCTCCAAATGTTTTCAACTTGGAAATCAGTTTAGCTCTATATATTCTTTGTGTACATGCATATTTGAATGTTCAACATTTCTAATTGAAAATTATATGCTTCATCCTCTCATATAAATTCCAACGCCCTTTCAAAAACATTCACAGGAGCCTAACTTTTGGGTTTGTATTGGAATTCACTCAAGATTTTAGGGTTAGTGGGTGCTCTGAGATCTAGACAGGATGCATTTCCCTCCATTTTATTTACACTTGGGTTGGAAGAAAGGAGAAGATTTGCCCAAGGGTTGCCTCTCCCTCGACGTTAGAATGGGAGAAGAAAAGAAGTGGTGTGTGTTACGAGTGGAATACATTAACCATCCTCTCTTCCACAAGTTTCTCAACAAGGTCGAGGAAGAATATGGGTTTCAGAAAAAGGGTAGAATTACCATTCCTTATCATTTCTCTGATTTCTAGAAGGTGTTGGAGGTGATCGACAGAGGAAGTTCTGAATCTTGTGCCCATTTGTACTTCTTTGGTTAACACAAATCAATTCAGTCAGTCTGTGGGTGACTCAAGAACTTGCAAACCTAACTAGGAAGCAAACCTAACTAGGAAGCACCTACCCCTGATTCGTCAAGCTCCCAATGAGAGGACTGGAGGTGTACATATCTGTAAATTATATATGTATCTTGTAAGTCAAATTAACAAGAATATTCGTGTAATTTTGTATGAGCAGTGATGGAGAATCATGGCTCTAGGATTTACAATTGTGGTAGGTTGATGAGTGCCTTAGGAATGCACAACCATTGCCTTAATAAATATATAAACTAAGATTGATAAGAATGTGCCTTGCCCTAGCTTCAAATATTGAAATTGGGAAATATATATTCATGTAATTAAGTATTTGATTATTTTAAAGATTGACTATGAAGTGTAGGTGAAGTGAAATGAAATGGATTAGAACATATGTAAAATTAGATAATAAGTAAAAGTATATCACAAGGAATAATAAATAAGGAAAGAGAATACTTATCTCAATGGTTGAAGATTAAGTCTTGACTTGGACGAGAAAACCTAATCAGGAAGCACTTGCCCAAGATTTTCCAAACTCCTAATGAGAGGACTTGAGGTGTGTGTACCTGTAAATTATATATATAGCTTGTAAGTGATATTAACATGAATATAAGTGTAATTTTGTATGAGCAGTGATGGAGAATTGGGCTCTAGGATTTACAATTGTGGTAGATTGATGAGTGCCTTATGAGTACACAACCATCACCTTAAAACATAAATAAATAAAGATTTTTGAGAATATGCCTTGCCCTACCTTCAAATATTGATATTGGGAAATATATATTCATGTAATTAAGGATTGATTATTTTAAAGACTCGCTATGAAATGCATGTGAAGTGGAATGAAATGGATTAGAACGTATATAATATTAGATAGTGAGTAAAAGAATATCATAAGGAATAATAAATAAAAAAGATTAAGTCTTGATTAATGAAGAAAGGGAAGTTGATGTTTATTAGAAAATCTAAATGAGTGCTAAATAGTCATTTTAAATAAAAATATTATTTATGTTTCTATACTGGGTTGTCATTATAGTTTTGGATCTAGTGAACCTGATTTGTGTTTGTGAACTTAAGATGCAATTCTATATAGCTTTTGATTTATGTATTTGAAAAAAAAATACTACTAGATTGTGATTTTCATCACTCTCTTAGTGTATTACTATCAAGATGGTAGTAGTTAAGAATACTTTGATATATAGAAAACATCAAACATGCATATGCAATCTAGAATGATTGCTAGGTTATTCACATGGATTAGGATGAGTGTGATCAAATATGCTTGATCTCAATGCAGATGTGAAGGATGTTCTTATGTGATCAATTGATGCTAATTAATTGTGGAATAGTGATCCTTGATGGCTCTCCCTTTTCTAAAATGTGTGCAATTTGATGTCTTTTAATACATGAATATAACATTGTCACAAATGTATGTGCAATGTCAACTTAGGACCAATCTAGAAGATGGGTCTAATTAGCTAAATGATTATTTTTATATCATAATTAAAATGACAAGGATCATAGTTATGAGTATGATCTTACACCCATTTAAACAACCCAGGTCAAATGGTAAAGTTGGATCTCTATTTAAATATCTTGATTATTTATCAAAATAAATATACATAAGATAATTTAAAACTAAACACGGGTTTAGTTGCAAAAAATGATAAGTACATATGTGAGTCAACCTATTCCAATAAATGTGTCAATTGTAGCTATACAAACTTATTCAAAAATTTCCTCAAATAAGGAACAAAACTAAATGTGATTTGCATTGAGGATGAAATTTTCACCATGATGTTTTTCTCAAACCTTGAAGTGCATGTTAATCTCTAAAGACAAATCATACATCTCTAAGTATTTCTATTCTCATATACATAAATGGAATGCATCATAATTATCATTGTATATTGTTATATACAAATGCCTCTATCCTTTGCACTTGCTCATGTCGCAATATAAGTATCAATAAAAGCGTAAGGTCACATTATCATAAGATAAAGAAATATAAGATTAAATTGTAAGATATAGAGACAAGTGAGTAAGGTGTAACAATATAATGATAAAAATATAGTAAAATAAAATCATAATATTAGTGGTTTACTATGTAGATAGATATAACAATGATAAGAAATGGACCCTAGATATTGGTGATGGATATAATTGTAATAAGATATAGATAATAGATAATGATAATAAAACTGTTTAAATCATAAATGATCTAGACACTATAGTGCTCATGGTTGATAGATATAATTAATCAAATTTCATGGAACAAAGGAGTGTCAAATGATAATTATTTAATAAGGAAAAATAAAAAATAAAAAGAAATTTGTTCAAAAGAATAACAAAAGAGAGTATTAAAACAATATAATAAATGATCAATCATGTAAAACACAAATAAAATTATATAAAAGTAGAGTATACGATATCCTACAACATAAGTTATTGTATTGTTCCCTCTGTATTACCATTATAAAATATTACATAAAATCATTACAATATCCTCGAAGATATTTTCTATCCTTGTGTGAAATCCCACCTCTTATGTCCTTTTTATATAGTTGAAAACAAGCTTCCTTTCCTAACTACACATATTTCTAAGGTCTTGATTGATATGATCAGAACTTGATTTTATTCCAAAATATATGTCCTAATATGAAGTAAATCTTCCTTCGTATCTTTCTTACTGGAATGACATGTCTAGTTGGATCACTTATCTGTCAGAGTGTATTTGTGATTTTGTTCTTTTATTTTTGGTTTTAACCCCCTATTAGTCCTAGTGTTCTTTTATTTTAGTCCTAGAAATACCCGCACACACTTAACAAAATATTTTCTTGATTGATGGGTGTCACAGGTGAGATCCATGTCATACCACGCTCGTGCGATCAGTGGTCTTGGTGATGTTAGTCTTAATGATTCCCTGCAGCTCACTCCATTGGTCAGAATTGTCAACTTCAATTTCCTATTCAAGAGTGTTGATGCCAATGTTGGCTAAGCAGTCCGCGGCTTTGTTTGCTTCACGATATATGTGAGTGATCCTATAGTTAGGGACTGATCTAAGATCTTTTATTATGTTGTCAATATTCTAGATGCAATTGTCCAATCTATACTTCGTTCCTATTTGATTGTGTTTATGATCACCTGTTTACCCTCTACACCAACTGATAAATTTCCTTTATAAAAAAATGTTAAAAAATTTCAATTTAGAACTATTTTATTCACTTCAAATTTATTTTATTGTAGCTTGGAGTTATTTTGTTTTAAATTAATACACAGACATAAATGTTCTTTGCTAATTATTTTAGAAATATTAATATTTTGATTTGTATATAAAGTTATCAAATTTAAGATAAAAAATAAAAACTTTTGTTAATATAAAATATCTCTTGGCATCAATTATATAAATTTATTCATAATGAAATAAAATTTATTTTAATAAAAAGCTATTTCGTTGTGAGATCGTGCCAACGCCATTGACTGCTTTATAAAAGAACAAAATCATCTAAAATTCCATTGTTAGAAAGAATGTGCCCTCCATTTGCCAAGCTGGCGTTGTGACAAGGAGAATTTTCATCGTGACACGCTGCAAACATGAAAATTTCATGTAAAATTGCGTGAGGAATCATGACCTGTTCAATGGAGTAAATCATGACCTGTTCAATGGAGTATTGTAGATTTCTTATTATTATTACTAATGTAGTATCGATGATTACTGGTAAGGATGGAGGACAATATTATTTTGAAACGTGCAACAATCCACCTAATTTATATTCTACAATGTCTCTTCCGGACCACCATTGACTATATCAAATATAATCATAAATATATATTTTATAATTCTATAAACTTATCTCATTCGAAGGGTTTAGTCATTATATTGTTAACCTGTTATTTTGGTAAAATGCCGAGTTTTTTTATTTATTTATTTTTAAATCTTTGTCAATGTTTTATTCCAAAGATGTTATCTCTTTCAATCAATTACATGTTGTTCAAAAGAGTGTTTTATAATTATTTATATAATTTTTAAATGATTATATTTTGGATCACATTTAGGTAAGCACTATCTAAGTGTTTATAATATGAATTTTGTCATTGAACCAAGTGGATAAGGGAGGAATTATATGAATTTCAATATGTTTAGTATTAGTTGATTTTTAAGTATTAATTTAATGATATTAAAATTAAGATTAGTTATATTGTTTGAAATTGAAGAATATAAATTAATTATTGTTTTATGAAGTGTTTTAGTAGAAGATAAGGTAATTGTATATTGTAATTTGTTGAAAACATATATATTTTTAATTTGAAAGTTAA
Source organism: Thuja plicata (assembly GCA_018584345.1). Lineage (NCBI taxonomy): Eukaryota > Viridiplantae > Streptophyta > Pinopsida > Cupressales > Cupressaceae > Thuja > Thuja plicata. The sequence continues at coordinate 238,799 of MU223212.1, read as the reverse complement.
CATTTATATTATATTAGGTATTTATAGGTATAGTCTCATCAAAATGTCAAAGTTGAAGGTTGTTTGACATGTCAAATAATTAATTCTATAAGTTTTTAATATATATTTAAGTGAAGGAATTTTTTAAATTAAAAAAATAGGTCTACGAGTGGTGATAGGTAAAATTTATCTTTCCACTAATGACCAACTCACTAATTCATTAAAACTGATGAATTATAAAAAATAAAAAAATTATCCAAAATTTCATAGAAAAGGTTGTTGGATTAAGACATGAGTTAAGATTTAGATAGTTTAAAAAAAAATAAAAATTAATAAGTATTGACAAAATAAATATTTTTTTCTACCAATAGATAATATATTACTTCTTTAAGACTAATATACTAAATAAATTTAAAATATGATTTTTTATCTTTAACATAGAGATGCATTGATGGTACATTAGATTTGGACAGAATACTTTTTTTATGAGGAGAATTAGAATTTATACTTAAATTTGTAAATAAAATTGGATGATCAAACTGTAAAAAATATACAAATCTTCATGTTGAACATTTAATTTAACCAATTGAATCCAACTGGAACAATCTTTCCACGAGAAGGAGCAAGGTTGAGTTCTACTAGAAGAAGTAGATTGAGGTTGAGAACCTTAGCCCTAATTATTCTACACATATAGAGAGCTTACCCTATATGCCACAACTCCTTGAATGAAAAGGTAGCACTAGTTTACAATAGGATCTCCAGTTCTCACTCAACACATCAACGCAGGCTCTCAACTTTACAACATCAAGTAGACAATTGGTTGTAGAAGTAGGAGTCCATGAAATTATCATAATAATAAAGAAAAAAATTGTGGCTTTTCTCATTATGAATATCTTGATGTCTACTAGAAATAGATTAAGTGAGAAGGCTATGAGCTCTGTAGACCTCTAATTGAAGCATTCGTGAGCCCTAGTAGGGATTTATAAGGTTAAAGAGGCTTCACATTTGGGCTCATGATTGAAGACTATGCATGTGCACTCGTGATTGAATTGTTCAAAGTTGTTGATAGAGAAGCAAAGCTTCCTAACACACCGTGCAATTATTTGCTAGTATGATCTCCCATGTTAGGTGTTATATAATAATATAGTAAGATAAAGAGAATGAATTCTTCCCATTCCCTAATTGTTGTGTTAACTATAATATATAACATTCTAAAGTTTGAGCGATTTAGTCTCAACGAGGTTTTATTTTTCATTTTAAAAATTGTATATTTTTTTAATTTTTTATGTGTCCACCATATAATAGAAGAATTATTAGAGTTATTTTAAGAGAGGTGGGTGAATTATAGATTTAAATTTAATTTTATTATATTAAAAAAAATATTCTAGTCTGTTTTAAAGTAATAGTAAAGGTGGTTATTTATGACTGTAGAGTCTTAATTAAAAAAAAAAAATTATAAGAATGGGGAAACCCAACCAAATAGCAAAGATGAACAAATAATATCAACACTGGAAAGTATTAGTATATAATCAATCAAGGAGCTTAATGTAGAGGACCAAAACTTAACAATTGATTGACCATAAAGATTAATCAAAACAAAGTCTTTTGAGTAGAGGAGCATATAGCATTGTTAGATCTTCATGTCAAAAAAATAATTTAATTGGGTGTGCATTTCTGATAATGTCAAAACTATAAAATGATTTATGTACATCTAAAAAAATTATTTGGCAATCAATTTTTCCTATCCAACATTTCTAATCAATAAAATTTAGATAATATTTTATGGGTAATGTGGTATATTTAATAGTACAATACAAAATGATGAGCAATGCTAGAATCAAGATCACTCACCAACTCATAAAATACATTGGGAATGTAAATCCACCCTTAAATGAATCTAATTAGAATGACCCAAAAAGGATGAAGGCACACTAATGCTAGATCTAGGTAGAAGGGGGGTTTAGTGATATTACATATATAATAATGTGTGCTTATGTGATATGTGATATATGATATGCAAAATGATAAAAGCAATGTGGATCTGATATATAAAAGTAAGTTCAAGGGAAGAAATAGTAATAATCTAGACTCACCTTGAAGAAAGAAGAGGCAAATGGACCTTCACATATGATTTTGACTATCGCAGAGATGTTGGAAGTAGGTAAAATTTCAGATCTGGTCTTTTAATACCTGTAATTTCTTCTTGTGAAAAATCTCGGTCCTAGAGGACGAGGCCAACCTGGACAACCTAGCCCAAGACAATGTCTCATAATTTTAACCTTGTCCTTTAAACTCTAAATTGGATGAAAATTTTAGAGGTTTTGTAACTGTATCTGAGGATCCTGAACCCAAATAAAAAATTTCATCACCTGCTCATGCACAAACAAAAAAAAGGGGGAGAAGGTTTAAGTGAGGGGTTTTCCTTAAAAAAACCCCTTTTAGGAATCAACCTTGATATAAAATAAATGTAACTGAAAGAATGTTGTCATGTAGCAGAGATTAGATCTAAACAAGCGAATATATCATACCGTGTCGATGCAATTATCTCTAAGTATGTGATTAATAATGTTGATGCAATAGTTTTAAGTCAACACAAAAAACAAAAGGAAATCATGTAAGACAAAACCTCATGTAATAGATATTGTAATTGACGACAATGTTGGATTGGAGAATAAGAAGACTTGATGGATGAATGTAGATCTTCTTCCTTGATGTCAAACTCTTTTTCTTTCCCTCCGATGGGGAAATAAGATAGATCTATGGAAGGAAATTCCTTAATTACACGATGGAAATGAATACTGTTGAGGTTTAGAATTACCACCCCAACTCAAGCATTGGGACTTTATAGGTATTCTATCCTAACAATGGAAACCTTCTCTAGCTATGGGTGGACTATGATTGAGAAGGAATCTCTAGATTCCAGGCCGGTTCCTATTGAATTTGGGTATCAATTTTATACTATCTTCTCCTGATTTTGGGAAGGAAAGGGAGAAATTCTAACTAAAATTGCATGAATAAAACTTGAAAGGTGATACAAAAAATAAGATTCAGATCTCTCAAAGCCTCAAACTGACATTCACTTAACATATCCTAATGATCTCTGCAATATCACTCACTATCCAATACATAGGCTAATTTGAAAGTCACTACTAGGGTTTAACCACAAATAGCAATCTAACTATCAACAACATGCATATTCTGCAAAAGGCTTATATTTTGTAATCTAGAATAGGAATTGATACAATCCACTAATCCATGCTACAGATGTATTACACTTGAATGAAAAAAATTGAATAGGATTTGAACAAATGATCACCACAAGATGTATGAAAAGTGGGTCAACTATATTCTTCTCAAAATCTGTGTGCAGTTACATGAATGAATCTCAAAATAATGGCAAGGAATACAAGAATCCTCTTACACAAAATCAATATCACAAACATGAACTAACAATGGATACAAAAGCATAAAAAGGTAGCTATAGGAACAAAAATTTCACTACAAGCTCTTCTCTCTAAAATATTGACCCCTAAACATGAAGCAAAGGATCCACTATATAGCCCACATGGCTTAATTTTGAAAATATTTCCCCCAAAAAAAAACAACTCAATATCAAGCTACTAAATTATATGGCTTAATAAGTGCCCTAAATCAAGCCCTAAGTTTAGCCCCCCTAAAGTTGGTAAATAAAATACATCCTTTTTATATACCCTACCAACTTTATTACATAACATCAAAAATGTATAAACCCGAATACATAACCTCTAAAGGCATACAACCCCAACCATAACCCGACACCATAGGAAACCCTAACTCCACTAAGTCGACAACAAAGAATCAAACCCTGACTTTATATCATCCAACCATGGTATAACCAAGCTGATATAATACGGGCTCAATGTTTGAAAATAGCTCATAACTGACCTAAACAGATCATTGAGAAGATGTAATGCTATCCTTGTGGCATGAAAAGTACTATCATGGCACTATGGAGGGAATGTTGATGCACTGGAAACTGTCATAGCATTTACTCCATTTGTCAGTGGACTTCAAAATTGGGTAAAACACAATGCATAGTGTTTATCAATTTCATTTGCATCTAGGGTTTTCTTCTTTGTAGCGTCGCCATGCTTGTTTGAACTAGAGTTGGGGAGCCATAATCAATGGCACTGCATTTTCTTCTGGAGTATGTGGAGAAGCTCGGGCTTCTTGGGCTCTGTGGGAAACCGTGGGTTTGAACTTGCTCTACCATAACATATGGCACATTTTGTGCATTCTCTTGGAGTTTTTTGGAGTTTATTTAGTTAAACTCGGAGTTCAAGAGCTCAGGCTCTGTGGGAAACCGTGGGCTCCAATGTGCGAAACACTTGCAGAGGTAACTTTTAGAGCTTGGGCTTTGTTGTTTTTGTTGAAGCCATAACATATGGCACTGCTCTTTCTTCAAACCAGGACTTAGAGTTGGTATTTTTTAACAACCACTGTTAGCTTGGAATGACTCTAAGCTATGGTTGAGAAGTGTAGCGGGGTCCATGAGATTCAGACTTGAAACTAGGCATCTCAGCCACTGCTTCAGACTCATTCCCAACTGATAGTGAACTCATACTCACAGAGTTGATGACTTTCTCTATTAAAACACACAGAGCTTGGGTTTTATATCTCCTGCTATTGACCCGCGACACCCGGCTTCTAATCTGCATCTCAAACTCGGTCTTCTTGTCCTTTTTTCTTGAGATAAGTTACATCTGATCTTTTCTTTGTTACTTCTGCATTATAAATGCATTCCAAATGCATAAATTTGAGTTTCAACAACTTCATCTTTATGAGTTATTAAAATATACATCTCTGGTAGCAACTTGAGGTGTTTTGATATTAATGCTTTGTATGTTGTAGTAGTTGTTTGTTTACTTTGAAACTCTAGCATGTGCTTTCATTACTTCTTTTGCAACCCTAAACATACTCAGAGTTACCTTCTGTTGTTTACTTGTTGTCATTTCCCTTCATTACTGCTCTATGTGCTTTATTAATGTCAATAGCAACAACAAAAAGACATACCCACATAGCTATTAAGTTGATCTCGAATAGGTGAATACTTGATGTGAACTTGGGTTCTCTTGCATGGCTATCCTGTCTGTATACAAATGCACTCCACTTAATGTTTTTTACAAACACAACAATATTTCCATGAGGACAAAAATGTCCATATCTGCAAACTGAACTTTTCTTTCGTTATTCTGTCTTTCAAAATAAATAAAGTTTTTCCCCTCCAGCAATTAGATAAAATAAACAACATTCGACTTCACTGGTGAAACCGTGAGAAAAATTTATGAAAACATGTCATGTTCAGAACACTATAAAAGTGTTGTTCCTTCCAGTGTGAAAATACACTGTTCTTTTATTAGCATATAAGACATTACCTATGGGGTTCGAGCACAGGTTCGTGACTCCCATGGATAATCTTCATAACAGGAACCCTGAAAACATGAATACTCCATTTTTATGAGTGTATGCCCTATATTGGATGCACGATGAACATTATACCAGAATACAATGTAACTTTGTAAATACCCTGTATAAATACAACTCTTGAAATTTTGGCATTAAGGACATAAGTACAACTTTCTTTTGAAGTTATGAACCATTACAGTATTGTTTGATTTCTTTAGTTGATGAACATACACTATCTTTCTCATAACGTAGTTGTTTTTCATGAATGTTTACTCCAAGAAATCCTACCAACATATTGTTGTCTCAATCTTTGTTTATTGACTTTCACTTGCAGTTTATATGTACATTGTTTATTCTGTTATGTATCCCCATTTCTTTGCAAATCTCACTGTTTCATAAGCATAAACAACAATATCTCATAATATAAAAATGGTGATAACTAGGCATGCGTCTTTCAATACTGAATTTCAAAATGACTATTATGTCTTCCCTGCATTTGATACTCATTGTAACAGCATTTCCTTCATTTCTAATTTGCATGATGTTAGTGAACATCTTATCCTTCTTTTCTGCATAATTTAGTTCATTAAGAATACTTCCTTATTCATGTGTCTCCTGCAGTATCATGGATCTTTTTCTGCATCGGCATTTTCTCTTGCTATCTACACTCAGTCATATGATCACCTTTTTCTCACATATCACCAATCAATTTGTTAGGTCAACAGATAAAATAAATCAATTAATGTTTGTGGGTGAGTGTCATCCAAGATGGCATTCATTCATGAATGTTGGTTGGTTTATTTGTGTTTGTTGAATTAATAGGTTGATCAAATTCTGAAAAAGGTTTCACAGTTAGGAATACTAAATCCCTTTCATTCAGATATCTAGTTATAAAGACAAGAATAACATCCATCAAAGTGACCATAAATAGAAAAAGGTTTCATGTTTAGAACAAGTCCCTTTAATACTATGTTTCAGATATTATGGATGCATGTTTTCTTGTTACATTGATTTCATCAGATTGATATACAGTATTAGAAGAATTAATTGTATGTTGTTTGTGTCCCATGTATTGCTTAGATCCAACTAGATCTGACACCTCTTTTCTCTCTCATGATGCAAGTGAAAACCCTAAAGACCTAAATGAAGATGAAGATCAGGACTTGGAGACCTAGGACCTGACAGACAACCATCAACCAACCAACCACAAGGCAATGCATGGGACCCCTACTCCATACTTCTATCATGCTTTCTATTCTGCAATGTACTCTTTTACTTGACATGAAAAGAAATATGAAAAGACACTTGTATATTACATTTAGTTTGAATGCACAATGTAAATGATCAATTTTAAATTTTGAGATTTTGGAATGTGATCAATTCTTAGAGCACAAATGATAACTTTTGACAATGAATGTAATGATGAAATGTTAATTAATAATATCTGAAGGATAATATTAATTAGACTCTTCTAAATATGAAATTTTTTACTATTTGTGGTTATTTTGATGGATGTTGTAATTTAGGGTAACAATTTTGGTGACTTCTACTGGATGTCTGCCTGCTATACATGACCTTAGACCTTATCCTAGCGCAAGAGAGTTAGGTAACCTAGAACCATGGATGCAAACTTTACTGAAATGAAAATGCATCTAATCTAGACTCGTGCAACCTAAAGACCTAGTGCTTGGACAATACTTATTGAAATGAAACCTAAACTAAACCTAACCCTCAAAGAAAAGCTTGAGGTGAATTCCATTAACTGGAATTTTCAGAACTTCCCCATCATTTTTTTCCAAATGATAAGCATTATTTTCCTTACAGGCTGTGATAACAAAAGGGCTTGACCAGAAATGGTGAATTTTGTCATGCTGTCTTGGCCTGCTCTTGAGCACATCCCATTTAAGTACTAGATCACCCTCCTTGAAATCTCTGGATGTATCTCTCTTATCAAAATCCCTCTTGGTCTGTGCTTGCTTTAATTCCATAGTATCCAATGCCTTCTTCCTTACTTCCTCTAGTTGCAACAATTCAGCATATCTTAGTTTAAGAGGATCCTCCTCTTCAAACAGTAACATTTGATCAGCAAGTTGTAAAGTTGGTAACTCTATAGAAATAGGCAATCTGGCCTCTTTACCATAAACCAAGACATAATTTGAATTCCCAATAATCTTTTTAGGTGTTATTCTATCCAGCAATAAGGTTGCCTTCAATTTAGAGTGCCAATCCCTCTTGTTTTCTTGCAGAGTCTTTTTGATGATCCTAATCAGGTTCTTATTGGTAGATTCTGCAAGACCACTACCCTATGGGTAATAATTGGAAGAAGTGTTTAAATAGTTGCTCCTTTAGATTCCATTAGATTCCTTTAGTGCAATATCTTCAGTTCATCTGTGGAAATAGTTTGTAGTAGTTAAGATCAACTTATGTCCTACACTAGAATTTGGATTTATTAGACCTATGAAGTCCACTCCCCATTTTTTGAATGGCTAGTCCACAATGATTGGCTTCAATGGTAATGCTGCCAACCTCTATTTTCCTGCAAACATAGAACACTTTTGGCATCTTCTTGCCCATGAATGAGCATCTTTGAATAAATCTGGCCAATAATATCCAGCTCTCAAAATTTTCCATGCTGTAGTTTTGGGGCTGAAATGCCCTCCAAAAGACCCATCATGGAATTTAGATAGAATCTTGCTTTGATCCATATAATCTATGCATTTGAGAAGCATACTAGAAAAATCCTTCCTATAAAGAGTATCATCAATTAGAACATAAGGAATAGATTGTAATCTAAAGTACCTTCTCTTGGCTTTGTCAAGATTCATTGGACATTGAATAGTATGTAGAAATTTGGTCATATCTGATAACCAGGATGTTGAATCATTTATCAGTATAGAATTACCTTAGGGTAAGATATCCTCTTTAGTGGCTTTAACTTGATCTTCTCCTTCTTCCATCTGAGCACATAAGCCTTTGCCTCTAACCAGCTTGGTCACATGGATTTGCACATCATACTCCATGACTTTAGTTACCCACCCTGCCCTTTTTTCACTGACATCCTTGTTCAATAAAAACTCTTTAATGCTAGGGTGTGCAATCATTAGATGTATTATGTTCCCAACAACCAAATGCTTAAACTTTTTTAAGGCTTTTATAACAGCTAGTACATGTTTTTCTACAAAGCTGTATCTTTTCTCATAATCATTCATACCTTTTCTAAAAAAGGCTATTGGTTGCTCCTGTCCTTCCTCATTATTTTGCACCAGCATTGCTGAAACAGTGTCAATACCACCATAAGCATACAAAACAAAATCCTTAGAGAAATCAGGATTAGTTAAAGTAGGGGCTGATGACAAAGGTTGTTTAATCTGTTCAAAATTCTTTTTTTCCTTCAGCAATCCAGCTAAAAGCTACATCCTTTTTTAACATAGCAGTCAAAGGTTTCAACAAATCTGCAATATTAGGAATAAAATGTCTAACAAAATTTATCCTTCCAATGAAACTCTGTAATCCTTTCTTATTTTTTGGCAATGGTAATTCCAAAATTGCATAAATCCTTTCAAGATCAATAGTTGTCCCTTCTTTAGACACTTGGTATCCTAAAATTTTACCTTCATGTACTGCAAAATAGATTTTTTAGGGTTAAGGGAGATCCCAAACTCCCTGCATCTTTGTAAGACTTGTCTCAATTGGCTTATGTGTTGGTTTGCAACCTTGCTGTAAATTGTGACATCATCAAGGTATACTAGAACAAATTTATACATCAAATTCCTGAAAGCCATGTCCATTGCCTTCTGGAATGTAGCTCCTGCATTTGATAATCCAAATGGCATTCTCCTATAAGCCATTGCACCCCATTTAGTCGTGAAGGCAGTTTTGAATTCATCTTCATCTCTTACTAATGCTTGGTTATAGCCAGAATAACCATCAAGAAGGGAGAATCTCTCAGAACCAGATACATATTGTAGGATCTATTCCATAGAAGGAAGAGGGTGCCTATCTTTTAGAGATTCTCTATTGAGGTCCCTAAAATCTACACAAAGTCTTATCTCTTTGTTCTTCTTTCTCACAGGAACAAGATTTGAAACCCAAGATGTATGCTTGATAGGGAATATTATGCCACCATTCAGAAGTTTATTCAGTTCTTTCAGCATTAAAGGTTCTAGCTTGGGATTGATAGGCCTTTTCCTTTGTCTAATGGGCTTAGCGTTTGGTTCTAATTCTATGGTATGCTAAGTTAATTAAGGATCAAATCCTTTTAAGTCAACACAATCCCATGCAAACACATCATTATATTCCCTAAGTAACTCAATAAACATTTTCTTTTCCTTAGGGGAATTAATGTTACCAACCTTCAAGCACTTGTCTTTGAAGATCTCCACTTCTTCATAGTGATCTTCTTTGATCAACAAGCTGGTTTTATTCTTTCTGAATTGGTCATCAGAGTTGAAAGCTGACTCTAGGCTGACCAATCCCCTTAGAAGCTTGTTAGTCTTCAACTGAATGATTTGATTTTCCATTTGCTAATTGAACTGGTCATTTTTAGAAGCTGAAAAGTCTTCTGCTTCAGTCATAAAGCTCAAAATATGTTCATCAGTGTTAAACACCTACCAATTAATAACATTGTCTGGGATAGATCGCCTTACAACAATTTTAACATGTGAATGATCTGAGATCTGTCCTTTATTTTCAGTAATTGAAACATGAGCACCAATACCATCCAACCTGTCAGCATGCCTATTTTTCCTTCTAGGTATGGAAATAAGGTTAATGCATCAAAATTATCTAAAATATCAGAAACTCTAGATTTATATAGCTTCAAGAGATCATTTTTAACAGCATTGATACCTCTCACCTGTCTTACTATCAACTCACTATCCCCAAATGCCCTCAAGCATTTGATTCTTCTTTTCCTAGCCCATTCCAAGCCCTGAATAAAACTTTCATACTCTGCTATATTGTTAGAACATGGAAAAGATAACTTGTAAGCAACATAAAATTTATCACCATGAGGTGAAACCAACATAATTCCTACACCAATACCATCCTTATTCTTAGATCCATCAAAATATAGATCCCATAGCTGGTTAGATAATTCAGATTGAGAACATTGATCTTTAATCAGATTAGGCACAACTAAATAAGATTCTAACATCAAAAAGTTACCAAAACCAACATCAAAAACATCATCGTCTTGATCATTTCTAGCTGCCCATTCATCTAGAACAATATCAAGATATTCTTCAGTTTGTGTGTTATAAGATGAACTCTCATTGATTTCATTTGGATCCATGATCACACAACTTGCATTTATGGGACTAGGATTATAAGGCTCTATGTGGTCTTTGGCCCATAACTCTAATTTTATGGTCACCTTAGCACCATATCTAGTTTTAAAATATAGGTGAGACCAATATGATGAGAAGTATCCATCTATTTTTGCTATGAAGTCTCTTGATAAACATAGAGAAAAGTAAGGTGGCAGATCTATGACAAAAATATCTTGGGAAATGGAGAAGTTTGGACATGAGTGTAAGGTCAAACTTGCATTTTTAACAACACCTATGGTCTTAAATAAAGAACCATCAAGCTAGACAACTCCTTTCTCAAGGGGTTCATACTTTAAATCCAATAAATCAGCTATGCTCTTTGGCATGACAGTGCTGGTTGCACCACTGTCAATCATACAATTATGCACCAACTTGTTTCCAATAATGAAAGAAACATAAAAAGGAGGAGGCTTACTATTGGCAAGTTTTTTACCTTCCTTTTCTGTCATCTTTTGCATATTTTTTGGTCCTTTACCAACTGTCACCGCTGGTTGCTTCAAATCTGCAGTCTTCTTACTCACTTGTGGGTGATCCCACAATAGTGGGTTACACTTTTTTGGAGGAAGAAATTCCTCACGAATCCGCGAGGTGGGATTATTTAGTCAGGTACTTTCGATAGAAAGTACCTGATTGTTTCGATCGGAACATTAATAGTTTCGATCGAAACTACCTTTTTTCTTAGTTTCTATCGAAACTAACCTTGTTTCGATCGAAACTAAGTTAGTTTCGATCGAAACTAACTTAGTAAAGATTTTAGTGGGATTTTGACCCATAAGCACATTAAACTAAGAAAGTACTTTTGATAGAAAGTACTTTCTATCAAAACCCCCAAAATTGAGGCTATCTGCAAAGGCTAACAGAAATCTACAGTTTTCATGGCTTTGGGGCTCAAGCACGGGGCTCAAATGGAAGAATAGGGACACCTCCTTTTGCATCGCACAAGTACTCTGAATGAGCTTTCTAACGAATATAGATTTGACAAATTTTGAATTAATTAGGTCTATGTATTTTGACTTGCATCAGATGTAGGTTTTTTATCCAATATAAACTTACAGGTTTGTCGTTCAATGAAAAATAGTAGAAAAGAAAAAAAAAATTTGAAAAATAACAGTACCCTCCAGCTTTGAGTCTTCTTTCTATCAAAAAAAATAAATTTGAATTTTGATAAATACACAATAAGTTATCAGCTACGCAGTCAACGTATGTCACAATTACGGTTTACTCTACTTCAAACATTCATAAAATATGCAATAATCATGATAATGTCATCAAACCAAT
>MU223212.1:207210-226709 GCA_018584345.1 Thuja plicata | reverse complement strand
GATATCTATTTTAGAAAAAAAATTATGTTGTACGAAGTCATTGTACCTTTTTGAAAATGACGTTTTCAGCAACATAGCAGTTTTAGTGGGAGAAAAAAAAAACATTAAAATCAATTCAAAAAAAAATAAAAAAAATATATTAAGAATCTAGACAGAAAATTCTAAAAGACTCTAGTTTACTTCATCTTCATATTTCAAATAGTTTAACGACAATATGCATCCGAATGTGAACATTTTTCTCAAAATGTAGACTTCAATGTCCGTTTAGGGAAAAAAGTGTAACCCACTATTGTGGTATCACCCTTGTGCTACTGGTTGTTGCACTCTAACAAAATTCTTTTCTTCTTTAACCATCTCATCATGAACTTTAGAGGGCTCTAAATTGGCCATAACCACTCTAGGAGGATGATGTACAGCTTGATGTGAACTTGTTGTCCCTTTTGACAGTTCTTCCTTTAATAAATCATCTTGTCCTGGAATGGCTAATGAATCCCACATAGAAATAGAAACATTCACCTTCTTCATATTATCAACAATATTATAGGGAACAACAAATTGTACCTTCTGAGGTGATTTACCAGTGGTCTGATCCGCTTGCCTCTGATTTTGTGTTTCTTTGTTTGCAAGAGTAGAGGGCCCCTTTAGAATAGAAACTACAAGAATGAGTGGTGATTGAGTTGTGGCAGAAAATGTGACAGTTGATTGCTCTGATTCTAGAGCTCTCTTCTTGGCTCTTGTGTTTGCTGATACAGGTGAATCATCATTTACTCCACAGAAATCGTCCTCTTGCCAATTAATAAATGCAGTGTCTGGAGTAGTCAGATTAGGGTGTTGTTGTGTCTCTTCAGTAGATACAGTAGGTTGTGAATCAATTGCATTTTGAACCATTAGGGATTGATTAAGAACTCCATTAGCACATGTGGATTGATTATGGTGTTCATTACAAGGAAAAAACCATTTAAAATTAGAAGCAGTATTATTTTGGTCAGGAACAATATCCCTAACAGTATTGAGAGGTGCAGGATTGTAAGGTCTATAAGGCCTTTGATTCCAATTTTGCCTATTTTCAGTGTTACTTCCTTGGTATTGCTGCTTACCGCTTTGGTAAGTGGGTTGAGTACGCTGCTTGGATGAAGAACTAGAAAACTAATTTTGATTATGGGCTATTGGATTGCCTTGAGTTTGCTGCCTTTTTAGGTTCATTAGCTCATTTTCAAAGGTTTGTAATAAGCACTCAATCTTTTTTTGGCTATCTCTTATACCTTGCAACTCATTAGAAGGGATAGCAGGCATTATTTCTTCAGTCTTATAAGTTGGTAATGAGGCCAAAGGTGGAACAACTAATGGCATATTGAATTGGGTGTTAGGAAAATAAGGCATGGGTAGCCTAGGAGCTATCTTTCCTGCCTAATTGAGACTATTCTCTGCCCTTATTGCAATATCAAAAGCTTGAGGTAAAGAATTTCCCACCATGGATTGGATCATTACTGAAATATAACTATTCAGGCTTTTAAGAAAGTAAAAAAATGCATATTCAGCAGAAGGTCTTACCGTGTCTGGAATCCTATTCCAAGTCTTCTAAAATCTGAGATTGAAATCACTCATCTCTTCTTGTGGAGCCCTTTTGATAGTAGTCAGTTGTTCTACCAAAGAAATATTGTCAGATTTATCTTCAAAAAACTTAGATAATCCCTCACCTAATGCATCCCATGTAGCAATAGACCCAACTCGGAGAGTTTGAAACCATTCCAATGCTTTTCCCTTTGATGATGTAGCTATTAGCTTCAAAGCCACATCCTCCTCTGTGATGTGATGAACATTGCAAAGAGAAGCAATATCTCTAATGTGCTCAATGGTTGTTGTTTGTCCTTCTCCCGTGAAAGATGGAAATCCCTTTAATGTTGCCAATGGTATTTTGTTGTGATTTGCAATCCTTAGAGGACTGCCTTGATCAAATGGAACAAAAGGCAATCTTCTAGCCATTGCTGGTGTTGCTGAAGCAAGATCTGCAGCTTTAGGTAGTTCCTCTTCTGATGATGGCTCGTGAACAACTTGAAATTGAAGTGCTGGAGGACTTTTTGAAGATTCTTGATCAGAATTTGCTAAATCAACGTAGTAAGTGGGAGGAGCTGAACTTATCTCAGATCTTCTCTTCCTTGGTCTTCCTGGTTTCCTACCCCTTGCTACGGGCTGGAAGGATAGATTTTTGGACCTCTAGGCTCTCTCTATAAAGTTCTTCCTCTCCTGGTACGTGATAACTGTAAATGCTCAAAGTCTTTTCCACTCCTTGTTTGGATTCGGTTCATGTATCACAAAGGTCCCACCAGGCGTGCCAAAAACTGTTGAGGTTTAGAATTACCACCCCAACTCAGGCATTGGGGCTTTATAGGTATTCTATCATAACAATGGAAACCTTCTCTAACTGTGGGTGGACTATGATTGAGAAGGATTCTCTAGATTCTAGGCCGATTCCTATTGAATTTGGGTATCAATTTTATACTATCTTCTAATTTTGGGAAGGAAAGGGAGAAATTTTAACTAAAATTGCATGAATAAAAATTGAAAGGTGATACACCAAATAAGATTCAGATCTCTCAAAACCTCAAACTGATATTCACTTAACATTCCCTAATGATCTCTACAATATCACTCACTATCCAATACATAGGCTAATTTAAAAGTCACTACTAGGGTTTAACCACAAATAGCAATCTAACTATCAACAACATGCATATTCTGCAAAAGGCTTATATTCTGTAATCTAGAATAGGAATCGATACAATCCACTAATCCATGCTACAGATGTATTACACTTGAATGTAGAAAATTGAATAGGATTTGAACAAATGATCACCACAAGATGTATGAAAAGTGGGTCAACTATATTTTTCTCAAAATCCGTGTGCAGTTACATGAATGAATCTCAAAATAATGGCAAGGAATACAAGCATCCTCTTGCACAAAATCGATATCACAAACATGAACTAAAAATGGATACAAAAGCATAAAAAGGTAGCTATAGGAACAAAAAGTTCACTAAAAGATCTTCTCTTTAAAATCTTGACCCCTAAACATGAAGCAAAGGATCTACTATATAGCCCACATGGCTTAATTTTGAAAATATTTTCCCCCAAAAAAACCTACTCAATATCAAGCTACTAAACTATATGGCTTAACAAGTGCCCTAAATCAAGCCCTAAGTTTAGCCCCCCTAAAGCTGGTAAATAAAATACATCCTTTTTATATACCCTACCAACTTTATTACATAACATCAAAAATGTATAAACCCGAATACATAACCTCTAAAGGCATACAACCCCAACCATAACCCGACACCATAGGAAACCCTAACTCCACTAAGTTGGCAGAAAAGAATCAAACCTTGACTTTATATCATCCAACCATGGTATAACCAAGCTGATATAACACAGGCTCAATGTTTGAAAATAGCTCATAACTGACCTAAACAGATCATTGAGAAGATGTAATGTTATCCTCGTGGCATGAAAAGTACTGTCGTGTCACTGTGGAGGGAATGTTGATGCACTGGAAACTGTCATAGCATTTACTCCATTTGTCAGTGGACTTCAAAATTGGGTAAAACATAATGCATAGTGTTTATCAATTTCATTTGCATCTAGGGTTTTATTCTATGTAGTGCCGCCGTGCTTTTTTGAACTGGAGTTGGGGAGCCATAATCAATGGTGCTGCATTTGCTTCTAGAGTATGTGGAGAAGCTCGGGCTTCTCGGGCTCTGTGGGAAACCGTGGGTTTGAACTTGCTCTACCATAACATATGGCATATTTTGTGCATACTGTTGGAGTTTTTTGGAGTTTATTTAGTTGAACTCGGAGTTCAAGAGCTCGGGCTCTGTGGGAAACTGTGGGCTCCAATGTACGAAACACTTGCAGAGGTAACTTTTAGAGCTCAAGCTCTGTTGTTTTTTTTGAAGCTGTAACATATGGCACTTCTCTTTCTTCAAACCGGGACTTGGAGTTGGTAGTTTTTTTAAAACCACTGTTAGCTTGGAATGACTCTAAGCTGTGGTTAAGAAGTGTAGAGGGGTCCATGAGATTCAGACTTGAAACTAGGCATCTCAGTCACTGCTTCAGACTCGTTCCCAACTGATAGTGAACTCATACTCGTAGAGGTCATGACTTTCTTTGTTAAAACACACAGAGCTCGGGTTTTATATCTCTTGTTGTTGACCCGTGACACTCGGCTTCTAATCTGCATCTCGAACTCATTCTTCTTGTCCTCTCTTCTTTAGATAAGTTACATATGGTCTTTTCTTTGTTACTTCAGCATTATAAATGCATTCCAAATGCATAAGTTTGAGTTTCAACAACTTCATTTTTATGAGTTATTAAAATATACATCTCTGGCAGCAACTTGAGGTGTTTTGATATTAATGCTCTGTATGTTGTAGTAGTTGTTTGTTTACTTCAAAACTCTAGCATGTACTTTCATTACTTCTTTTGCAACCCTAAACATACTCAGAGTTACCTTCTGTTGTTTACTTGCTGTCGTTTCCCTTCATTACTACTCTTTGTGCTTTATTAGTGTCAAAAACAACAACAAACAAACATACCCACATAGCTATTAACTTGATCTCAAACAGGTGAATACTTGATGTGAACTTGGGTTCTCTTGCATGGCTATCCTATCTATATACAAATGCACTCCACTTAATGTTTTGTACAAACATGACAATACTGGCATGAGGACAAAAATGTCCATCTCTGCAAACTGAACTTTTCTTTCGTTATTCTGTCTTTCAAAACAAATAAAGTTTTTTCCCTCCAGCAATTAGATAAAATAAACAACATTCGACTTCACTGGTGAAACCATGAGAAAAATTTATCAAAACATGTCATGTTTAGAACACTGTAAAAGTGTTGTTCCTTCCAGTGTGAGAATGCACTGTTCTTTTATCAGCATATAAGACATTACCCATGGGGTTCGAGCACAGGCTTGTGACTCCTATGGATAATCTTCATAACAGGAACCCTGAAAACATGAATACTCCATTTTTATGACTGTATGCCCTATATTGGATGCACGATGAACATTATACCTGAGTATAATGTAACTGTGTAAATACCCTGTATAAAGACACCTCTTGAAATTTTGGCTTTAAGGACATAAGAGCAGCTTTCTTTTGAAGTTATGAACCATTACAGTATTGTTTGATTTCTTTAGTTGATGAACATACACTATCTTGCTCATAACGTAGTTGTTTTATGAATGTTTACTCCAAGAAAGCCTACCAACATACTGTTGTCTCAATCTTTGCTTGTTGACTTTCACTTGCAGTTTATATGCGCATTGTTTATTATGTTATGTATCCCTATTTCTTTGCAAATCTTACTGTTTCATAAGCATAAACAATAATATCTCATAATATAAAAATGGTGATAACTAGGCATGCATCTTTCAATACTGAATTTCAAAATGACTATTATGCCTTCCCTGCATTTGATACTCATTATAACAACATTTCCTTCATTTTTGATTTGCATGATGTTAGTGAACATCTTATCCTTCTTTTCTGCATAATCCAGTTAATTAAGAATACTTCCTTGCTCATGTGTCTCCTGCAGTATCATGGATCCTTTTCTACATCTGCATTTTCTCTTTCTATATGCACTCAGTCATATGATCACCTTTTGCATGTACATATCACCAATCAATTTGTTAGGTCAGCAGATAAAATAAATCAATTAATGTTTGTGGGTGAGTGTCATCCAGGATGGCATTCATTCATGAATGTTGGTTGGTTTATTTATGTTTGTTGAATTAACAGGTTGATCAAATTCTGAAAAAGGTTTCTCAGATAGGAATACTAAATCCCTTTCATTCAGATATCTGGTTATAAAGACAAGAATAACATCCATCAAAGTGACCATAAATAGAAAAAGGTTTCATGTTTAGAACAAGTCCCTTTAATACTATGTTTCAGATATTGTGGATGCATGTTTTCTTGTTACATTGATTTCATCAAATTGATATGCAGTATTAGAAGAATTGATTGTATGTTATTTGTGTCCCATGTATTGCTTAGATCCAACTGGATCTGACACCTCTTTTCTCTCATGATGCAGGTGAAAACCCTAAAGACCTAAATGAAGATGAAGATCAGGACTTGGAGACCTAGGACCTGACAGACAACCAGCAAGCAACCAACCACAAGGCAATGCATGGAAACCCTACTCCATACTTCTATCATGCTTTCTATTTTGCAATTTACTCTTTTACTTGACATGAAAAGAAATATGAAAAGACACTTCTATTTAACATTCAGTTTGAATGCACAATGTAATTGATCAGTTTTAAATTTCAAAATTCTAGAATGTGATCAATTCTTAGAGCACAAATGATAACTTTTAACAATGAATGTAATGATGAAATATTAATTAATAATATCTAAAGGATAATATTAATTAGACTCTTCTAAATATCCAATTTTTTACTATTTGTGGTTATTTTGATGGATGTTGTAATTTAGAGTAACAAATACTTGAATTCTTAAAGACCCTTGATAACTTCCTTGCACTTGAGTGCTTGATGGGCTTTAATGCTTGATAATGGATGCCTTCAATAATGGATGTTTGCTTGCACTTGAATATCTTGAATGTAAAATGGATGAATGATAGCTTGCATGTGTGTTTGATTTGAAATTGAGAGGAAGATGTCTCTTTTTATATATGTTCCAGGGCTCATATTTTGCAAGCCAACCTCAATTAGAAACCTAGGATAAAAACTCCCGCATCGGGCCCATAGCCAACCTAAGAACAAAGCCCTAGTACAAGGCCAACCTAGAAGGCCTAGTCCAGGAAAAGACTGACCTAGATAACCTTTTCCATGCAAGTCAATTTTTTCCTAAGACTTAGGGTACTATGCCAAACAAGGGTTGTGATAGCCACATCCCACCAGGAATCAGGGAAAATCCCAAAATGTAAAAATGAATGCATAGGTCCTAGGTTGGAAATGAATTTTGTGATTGGATAAAAAAGGGAAATCATGCATAAAAGTTATGACCAACCTCGAGCTTAAATAAGGAGGACCTATATTTGAATCAAACATGCATTTAAGTACAATATGAGGTCATACCATAAGAAACACACTAAAATAGGCTCAAAATGGTGCCAAAATGAGCACAAATTAAGTGCTTACTTTTTAGGATGGTACATTTAGCCCTCACTTTAGAAAGAGTATGAGATAAGCTCATTCTCTCAATAAAGGAAGAGATATAAGAAATTAAAAAAAGATGATGATAGGCGAATTGAAAAGAGATAAGACAACACTAAGTTTAAGGACATAAGCCTCCAAACCAATGATCTTAACTCCACATTCATGCTCAAGGGAATGAAAACAAAGCGAAAAAAAGACACACAAAAGGGTTAATACTTAAATAAATCTTCAAATCAACTACTAAAAGAGACCTCAATCAGAAATGTCCCATCCAATAATATCAATATCTAAAAAGCTATTGCAAGAGAATAAGTGATCACATAGGAAGAACAAGACCATCACCAAAGATGATACAAATCCCATCGTTCAACCTACTAGCATAACCATGAGAGAGAGAGAGAGAGAGAGAGAGAGAGAGAGAGAGAGAGAGAGAGAGAGAGAGAGAGAGAGNAAAGAGAGAGAGAGAGAGAGAGAGAGAGAGAGAGAGAGAGAGAGAGAGAGAGAGAGAGAGAGAGTCCAATAGGCTAGCAAATTGTGTTATGTTAGGTAATTCATGGGGAGAGAAGAGAGAGGAAGGGGAAATGATGGTCTAGAAAATTGTGTTATGCTAGTCAACTCTACCTTGAGAAAATTTCACAGAGGGGCAGCTTGAAAATTTATTTGTGTATAGGGGCGGCTTAAAAAAATGTTTCCCACACAAGGAGACTTAGGGGATCAAGCTCATGGAAAGAATTTTCTCCATGTTGATCCAATAAATAAAAAATCTATATATAGTAAAAGGGAGGCCGTATGTATGCACCTCTCCATATGATGGAAACTTAGGAGACATCATAAGAAAGAGAATCAATGATACCTACATCCAACAATAAGAAGATATCCTTAAAGCAACAATGTATGCCATCAACTCAACTAAGAGAGTTGACTCCTATGAGCTAAGAAAATAGATAATCATGAAAGGATATCCCGCTTGCGGGAAGAGACCCTTGAAAGGAAGAGATCTTAAACACAAGACATCTACCTTAAAGAGGAGTTCTTGAACAAAGATAGCATCTTCAAGACAAAGAGGGGGAGGAGAACAAGAATGCACCCATTTAACCCCCCATTTCTGGGTGAAAAGGGGATTCTTGATTAAGGATGAAAAAAATTGAAAAACATAATAAGGGAAGTTGTTTAAAATAAACAAATTTTTACAAATAAAGAAGAGGTTGTGATCAAGGATGCACACCTCTTTTATAAGAGAGAATCCCAAATCAAAATGAACAAATCTTTATAGGAGAATAATGTCACATGATAAACAAATGTCACTATACTAAGGAAAGTACATCCTTAGAGAAGAGAGAGAAAAAGAATATACATGAAACCTTTCTCCCCAAGTGTGAAGGAAAGATGAGATATATGATACATTTCTAATGATAGTTGCTTCATAATAGATACACAATTTTAAGAAAAATAAGTTGCAAACTAGAGAGAAATCCTAATATAAAACAGGCATATCTACGCTAGAAAAGTCATTATGTTATAAAGTAAGAAGTCACCAAGGAAGGATATGAATGAAGTTAATCTAGGCTTATAATACCTATAATTTCTTCTTGTGAAAATCTCAGTCCCAGAGGACGAGGCCAACCTGGACGACCTAGTCCAGGACAATGTTCCATAATTTTGACCTTGTCCTTTTAACTCAAAATTTGATGAAAGTTTTAGAGGTTCTGTAACTTTTTCCAAGGATCCCAAATCTAGATCAAAACCCTCACCTACTCCTACACATGGGAAAAAGGGTTAGAAGGTTGAAGGGAGGGGTTTTCCTCAGTCAAAACCATGTTCAAGAATCAACCTTGAAATGGATTAAATGTAATTGAAAGAATGTTGTGATGTAGCAGAGATGATTGATTGCTTCATTGAAAAGATGATTGATTGCTTGATTTCTTGTTTATCTCTATATTATTTTTTATGTGTGAGTGATTATAATGGATGCCAAAATGGGAGAGGCAACATTTCTTGTATACCTTTGTAGGCCATTTCAAGGCACAAAACTCGAAGGAGGACAATTAGGATTTGAAATCCCCCCAAATCATAACACCAACCTCCAATTCAAATTTTGGCTCAAATTAGCATGTATGGGGTGTCTCCCAATGTAGGAGTGATATTTTTATGACTCACATATCTTGGGTTGCCCTTTATAAGGAAAAAAAGGTTAAAATTTTCATTAGGGTTAATTTTTTAATGAGGATTTTGGAAATGTGCACCCAATTAGGGTGTGATAAACATAAATGTGTAAAATAGGCCACAGATGGTAATAAGGCCTAAATACAGAAGTGATAATATTTTAGAGGAGTAATTAAAGAGCCTACACCTATACTAAATGACTCACATTAATTAAATCAATAGCAATACCTTAAATGTACCGCAAAAGGCCTATAATGCATAAAAGAATGAATACACAATCAAATGGGCACTACACAAGTGTATAATTGGATGTACACTTAAGAAATACATAAAATTTATAATGCTACAATTATGATAAGCTAATGTATGATAAAAATCTTGAACTTGTAGGGTTGGTTGAGGTTGTAGTGGCCCACATGCTAGCTCTCTTTGTGATGGTCTCCATAGTAGCCAATATATTTGGTGGTCATGTAAACTATGTTATCACATTTTGGATCACCATTGGTGCCCAGATTACCATCCGCTATGGTAGTTTCTAATGGATTACTCATTTTTTAAGTATAATTGTTACTTACCTGCTACTCCAATTTATCATTGGTAGTTTGTCTAACCCAGCACACTTTGGGGTGGCTAACATGAGCTCATCGAAGGGATTGGTAAATAGCCTTTGCAATGTTGTACAAACTGTATGGATTTAATTCTGATCTAAAGAAGGTAAATATTAGAATCATTGCAATTGGGTTTTTTTGAGGCACAAAAATTTTCGGGGCATGTTGTTCTTTCTTCCTGCTAGTTTGGGGGCTTTGGTTGGATTACAGGCTCAAATGCTACTAGTAGGTTTCTCACATCATTCGCAAGTTGTTAAATCTTCCAATTGATCACCTTATTTGATCAACATATATTGATTTGACTATCATTTACTTTTATTTTTTTTATGGTTCAAGTTGCTTCCTAGATCTACACTCCTTTTTGTTCAAGGGTCCACTTGCCAAGGCTCTATTACCTTTCTTTAGGGAGAATTTATTCATCATCGTTGATATTATTAGATGATTGGATCCTAGCCAAGATCAGGTGGTTTGTGGGAGATGCTTCTTTCATATCAAATCAACCTATCCTTTTTTATTGAAAGGAATTTTGTTTCCTTTCTTGTGGATTTCTTTGTCTCACTCAATGTTCTCTATAGCTTGTCTTAAAGGTTTTCTTTTTTACTAAAGTTTTCATAAATTTAGGGTTTTATTCTTGTGGTTTCATGAGAATTTTTTCAATTGTCCCATGGAATATGCTAGCATGAGCTTTGGGTTTTTAGGTTTAGTCCCACATTTATGATGGCAAATTTATTTTTCCCTTTTTCTATGCTAGCACTCAATCACTTTTAGTGAGCTTATTTGTGTACATTAGTGATGGGCCATGCACATTATCTTTTAATGTTAAAGTTGGCATGGAATTTGAGTTTGAAACCCTAATTCATTTATTAGATAGTTCCTACATTTATCCATTTTTTTCTATCAGACACTTTATAGCCTAAGATGATAAACACTCAATTGGAGTTTTTGGTTTGTGTTCTTATTGACCTATGTTGTTTTGGTGATAAGTGCTTAGTTCTAGTTTCTTCAACCCACCACAAATAAGGATTTGGAGTTTTTTGTACCACATTGGTGATGGGAAATTTTTTTTTCTCTTTTTAGATATGAGTGTTGAATAGTAACTTCTAAGCACTTATATATAGGCTTATTTTAGGCTTGTGGCTTAGAATTAATGGATGATCACATTTTACATTGGTCTCTATGGACCTATCCTTTCCATTATAGGTTGACTATTTCCTACATACCGGACTAAACATCCCTTTTGAGTGTTGGCTTTTCCTATTGCCACTTGTGGTCACTACATGGTTTTAGTATACAGTGTGTTGTGAGTAGTTATGAGATTTTTCTAATTCAACATATCCTCATAGTGGCTCATGGTTAGTTATTTCTTGTTTTGATGGCCTATGATTTTAGATATGGAGAGTGTCTATGAAGCCACCATTGGCTCCTATCATCGCAAATGACATGGCTCCATAGCCCTTATCCCATTACAACCTAGGTGATAGGTACCATTTTTCTAACATGTTGAGCTGATGGTCACATGGTTACCACACGCTTTACCCTAGGTGCTAAAGGAGGGGTGGATGATTTTCCCACCTTTGAGCCCTTATCAACATTTTTTCTTCAAAACATCGTATCTCGGGTGTCCGTCATCTATTTTTGGAAAATAAGGTATTGAAAGAGATGTTATTTATGCACTATCTATTGTTAAAAGTATTTTCCTCATTATATTTTGTTAGTATAGATCATTTGAGAATCGTATATGTAATTCCTCTTTTATACGCATTGAGATCCAACATCGCAACTTGTTCATTTATTTTAGGGTTTTGCACAAATAATAAGCCATTTTATTGTACTTGCAACGCATTATAAAGTACAATGGGGGGTTGTATAATGTATTGTTGTTTGTAAATAAAAAATTTGTCAAGTTTTACTATCTCTCCATAAAAATAATAGGATATTCAAGATTCTACATCGTGTGTGTGTGTGTGTGTGTTTTGGTGCACACTCTTGTTTAGTTGTAGGTTTTCTATCTTTTTTCACTTCAGAGGTCGTATCTTCTCATTAATGCATCATTTGATGACACACAGTTTCAGCATATCTATCGTGGCTCTTCTTAGTTATCATTAGTTTTGGGGTATTATGTTGTTCATGCCAATGCTTCCATCATTTTTTTTGGATTTAGTAGAGAAACTCTTGCATTCATATTTTGTGGAAGCAACTTTCTATTCTTAGGTGATCATGGTTCCTAAGACTATTGCACTTTTTAATTTCACTGGTTTTGAAGTGATAATGAGATTGCTTGTGTAGATTCAAGTTTCACATATATTTGTGATTGGTAGATGTTTTATAGTTTTTTCCATCTGATCATTATTTGAGTAGTGTCATTTGGGTCACTCGTGTGAATTGTTGGCTTCTTGATCCTAATCATAATCTTTTTCAAAGAAGTTACTTCAGTTACAACACTATATTAGTCTATGTTTGATAGTTTTATATGGCTTTTCCATGCTTCAATGATGTTGTCCATGTTGTTAAACATCATTTTTGGAGGCTTCTTAGTCCTAAAAGTTCTCTTTTAGAGAAGATTTTTCTCCCATATGGTTTTCTCATTTTATTCATTCATGAGAGACTTCATTTGTAGTATAGTTGTGTACCTAACATGGAGACATTGCCACAACCCATAATGCATCTCATATTGCATAGTTTTACTCCCTAAGATGCACTTAAGGGGGTTGTTAGAGTAAATAGTTTTTACTATTTATGTTTAGTTAAGTTTAACTTAGGTAACTAGCATTTAATTGGGTAGTTGAATAGTCGTTGACTCTACCTTCTCTTCTATGAGATTGAGACACGTGTCCACATCTTGTGTTCTCCCATCTCTTTCTCTTGCCTTTATAATCAAGGCCCTTTGTACATTTGTACTCACTTCAAGTTAAAATTTTCTTTGCTGGAATAGCATCTAGAAGGTTGCTTTTCACTTAGGTGCGAGGGATGTTCTATAAATTGGCTCTAGAGCTGGGTGCAAACCCTAACATTGTATTAGAGTCATCTTTGTTGCAGCTCCTTCCAATTTTGAGAGTTTTCACCATCTTTATGTCTTGAGGTTTTTGGTTTCTCTTTTGTAGTTTACTAGTCTTGATTGGCTATAATCGGCTCCTTGTATTTGGGCCATACTACTTCTTTGTTTGTAGATCTGGTTTATTTCCTTTAGTCTGCACATTGCCTATAGGCAATTTTTTTACAAGGTCAGATATGCTCACCCTTTATTTGCATTTAATCTGTGTATAATTTTGATTAGTGTGCTAGGGGGTTTATATTTTGTTGAATTAGTAGTCTTTTATTTACCATCTAGTAGGCTTTGTTTCATGTCTATGGTCTGAGAGCTGTTTTATACCAATTTCACGGCCATATCTATCTTTTTTTTTTTGCCAACGGGTCTTTGGATTGTGTAGATCCGTAGTTTTCAATTGGAGTGACATGTGGTCTTTCTCAGTATTTGGCAAGGCACGCTGTGTATTTGCATTTGGCATCCCTCTATCCATTGTGCACGGTCTTTTAATTGCATTGTTTAGTTTTTGGAGTCCGTCATCCCTTTTACAATAGTTCGTGGCTTGGTCCTCCTTTAAATTGTGTAACTCATGCTCTTTGATGAGAGGTAGCTGTTATTGTATTGTTATTGTTGTTATTGTATTGTTATTGTTATTGTATGTGTCCAAGTTTTTTGGTGACCAAGTATTTGTTAGTTGGATCGATTGTTGGTTTCTTGGCTCGCGGGGTGGTCAAACAACTTTTCCCTACAAAAACTACTAATCCAAAGAAGGGAAACATCAAAATTGTTGCACTCATTGCAATTGGGTTTATTGTGGGTGTAAACGTTTTGGAGGCAAATTGTTCGTTCTTCCTACTGGAGTGGAGGCTTTGATTGGATCGCAGACTCATTACTTGTAGGCTTCTCACATCACTGGTGGGTTGTTAGATCTTCCAATTGATCACCATATTTGATCGACTTAAATTGCTTTGACCAACTTTTTCTTTGCTATGGTCCCCGGTTCAAGTTGTTGGCTTCATTTACTCCTTTCTATTCAATAGTCCACTTGCTGAGGCTTTATTTCCCTTCTTCATTGAGCACTTCTCCATCACGGATGAGCTTCCTACATCATTAGACTAGTAGTTTTCTTATCGTGATCGAGTGGTTTGCGGGAGATGTTTCTTTCAGATCAAATTAGCCTGTCCTTAAATGTTGGAAGGTATTTTGTTTCCTTTCTTGCAGATTGCTCTCTCTCACTAGGTATTATCTATAGTTTATGGAAAATATTTTCCTTTTGACTAAAGTTTACAGTAATTTAGGTTGTCATTCTTGTAATTGCATGAGAAGTTCGTCCCATATTTGTGGTAACAAGGTCATTTTGCCCTTTTTCTATGCTAGCACCCAATAACTTGCAATTAGATTTTTTGTGTTTTTTTGTGGTGGTCCATGCACCTAGGCTTATGATGTGCAAATTGGCGTAACATTCGTGTTTGATACCCACAATTTATTTTTGGGATCAATCTCACATTAATTTCCATTTTTTTTTCTATCAAACACTTTGTAGCCTAGGCTAATGAACACTCACTTGGTGTTCATTGGTTTGTGTGTTTTTTGACATGTGGTGTGTTGGTGAAAAGTGCTTAGTGGTCTTTTCAACCCACTGCAAATCAAGCTTTGGAGTTTTTTGGTTCCACATTGGTGATGTGAAATAGTTTTTGCTCTTTTTATATATGAGTGTTAACAGAAAAGTTATAAGCGCTTGCGTAGGCTCCTTTTGGGCCTATGGCTTGGATTCTCTGTGTAATGCATCCAAAATAGCGCATTCGTTTTGAGTGCTGTGTTTTACTATTGTCACTTGTGGTCTCTGCATGGTTTTAGCATAGTCTTTCAAGCAGTTACAGGATTTTCCCAAGTTAATGTATGGTTATAATGGTTTGTAGTTAGTGATTTATGGTTTCAATGGCCTATGGTTTTGAATAGGGAGAGTGGCATGCAAAGTCACCACTGTCTCCTACCATTTCATTGACATTTCTCTACAGGCTCTATAGAAAAAGATTGGCATTATATTTTTCTCCAAGTTAAGTGACCCTTCCAATGAATTCTTAGCATACTCAGATTAATAAAAGAAAGAAGAAAACTCTATGTAGGCTAAGCTATATTCAATTAGAATATATTAAATTTCAATTAGATTATGTTAATCTTCAACATTTATCTTTAAATTGATATTTCTGGAGAACTTTACATAATTTTTTAAAATATAGGTATGCTATTTTAGGTCATGGTTAGAAAATAATATAAGATTATGAGAAATTATAAAGTAAATAAATATGGTAATCTTATTACAATTTCAAACCAAACAATAAAGATGATTTAAAAATAATAATAATAATAATAATATTTTGTACATTAAAAGCAAGATAGATTTAGATAATAGGATAGTAAAATATCAAAATAAAATTCTATAAAATTAAAGCTATTAATTATTTTTAATCAACTAAAATAGTTTATAAAATAAGATAAGATTTTAATTACAATTAGAATCTAATTAGATTGGGGTTATCATTCAATTGTTGTATACGTATACATATACATATGCGTGTGTGTATGTATGTACATACATATGTGTAGCACACACGTGTAATTTACCTAATCATAAAAATAAACGTCTTCATTATCTTCCCCATCCTTTACAAATAATAAAATTAAATATTTGAACTAGATTTAATAAAGATCTCATCTTCATCTAATATACCTTATAAATATTCACAAGCTTTACCAAATCATAAAAATAAGTATTTTCATAATCATATTCTTCCACATCTTTTACCAAAAAATTCTAAATATTTAAATTAAACCTAAAAAAAAGTTTTATTCTTGGTCTACAAATTTGTCTTAGACTTTTTTTCTTAAATTCACCTAATCATAAAGATAAATCTCTTCGTAATATATTCGTTCACGTCTTTTACATAATTTTTCTTAAATAATTAAACTAGGGAATAAATATTCCATCTTCGACGTCTACAAGTTCATCCTCAGACATTTCCGCGTGAGATCACAAATTCTAAACGCCAAAAGCTTTATACGTCAACATAGGCAACGCATGCGAATACCGCCTAGACTTCATGCACCCACGGAGGGACGCTCGTAGATACATTCCTTTCAGTGATGGTGTGCGCGAATGTTCAACATTTGTAATTGAAAATTAATGCTTCATCCTCGCATATAAATTCCAACGCCCTTTCAGAAACATTCACAGGAGCTCTATATAACTTTTGGGTTTCTATCAGAATTCAGTGAAGATTTTAGGGTTAGTGGGTGCTCTGAGCTCTAGACAGGATGCATTTCCCTCCATTTTCTTTACACTTGGGTTGGAAGAAAGGAGAAGAGTTTTACAAGGATTTGCCCAAGGGTTGCCTCTCCCTCGACGTTGGAATGGGAGAAGAAAAGAAGCGGTGTGTGTTACGAGTGGAATACATTAACCATCCTCTCTTCCATAAGTTTCTCAACAAGGCCGAGGAAGAATATGGGTTTCAGCAAAAGGGCAGAATTACAATTCCTTGTCATTTCTCTGATTTCCAGAAGGTGTTGGAGGTGATCGACAGAGAAAGTTCTGAATCTTGTGCCCATTTGTACTGCTTTGGTTAACACAAATCAGTTCAGTTGGTCACAGTTTTATGTGCTTCGGTTAACTTGGGAGAGCAAACCTAACTAAGGAGCACCTGCCCCAGATTCGCCAAGCTCCCAATGAGAGGACTGGAAGTGTACATATCTGTAGATTCGCCAAGCTCCCAATGAGAGGACTGGAAGTGTACATATCTGTAAATTATATATGTAGCTTGTAAGTCATATTAACAAGAATATTCATGTAATTTTGTATGAGCAATGATGGAGAATCGTGGCTCTAGGATTTACAATTGTGGTTGGTTGATGAGTGCCTTAGGAATACACAACCATTGTCTTAATAAATATATAAATTAAGATTGATGAAAATATGCCTTGCCCTACCTTCAAATATTGAAATTGGGAAATATATATTCATGTAATTGAGTATTGATTATTTTAAAGATTGACTATGAAGTGTAGGTGAAGTGGAATGAAATGGATTAGAATGTATATAATATTAGATTGTAAGTAAAAGTATATCATAAGGAATAATAAATAAGGAAAGAGAATAGTTATCTCAATGTTTGAAGATTAAGTCTTGACTTGGGCGAGAAAATCTAATCAGGAAGCACCTGCCCAAGATTTTCCAAACTCCTAATGAGAGGACTTGAGGTGTGTGTATATGTAAATTATATATGTAGCTTGTAAGTAATATTAACATGAATATAAGTGTAATTTTGTATGAGCAGTGATGGAGTGTAGCTTGTAAGTAATATTAACATGAATATAAGTGTAATTTTCTATGAGTAGTGATGGAGAATTGTGGCTCTAGGATTTACAATTGTGGTAGATTAATGAGTGTCTTATGAGTACACAATCATCACCTTAAAACATAAATAAATAAAGATTTTTAGAATATGCCTTGCCCTACCTTCAAATATTGATATTGGGAAATATATATTCATGTAATTAAGTATTGATTATTTTAAAGACTAACTATGAAGTGCAAGTGAAGTGGAAAAATGGATTAGAACGTATATAATATAAGATAGTGAGTAAAAGAATATCATAAGGAATAATAAATAAATAACTATTAAGTCTTGATTAATGAAGATAGGGAAGTTGATGTTTATTAGAAATCTAAATGAGTGCTAAATAGTCATTTTAAATCAAAAATTATTTCTTGTTCTATATTGGGTTGTCTTTATAATTTTGGATCTAGTGAACTTGATTTGTGTCTATGAACTTAAGATGCAATTCTATATAGCTTTTGATTTATGTATTTTTCTAAAAAAATTACTACTAGATTGAGATTTTATCACTCTCTTAGTGTATTACTATCAAGATGGTAGTAGTTAAGAATACTTTGATAGATAGAAAACTTCAAACATGCATATGCAATCTAGAATGATTGCTAGGTTATTCACATGGATTAGGATGAGTGTGATCAAATATGCTTGATCTCAATGTAGATGTGAAGGATGTTCTTGTGTGATCAATTGATGCTAATTAATTATGGAATAGTGATCCTTGATGGCTCTCCCTTTTTTAAAATGTGTGAAAGTTGATGTCTTTTAATAGATGAATATAACAATGTCACAAATGTATGTGCAATGTCATCTTAGGATGAATATAGAAGATGGTCTAATTAGCTAAATGATTATTTTTATATCATAATTAAAATGACAAGGATTATACTTATGAGTATGATCTTACACCCATAAAAACAACCTTGGTCAAATGGTAAATTTGGATCTCTATCTTATAAACTTGATTATTGATCAAAATAAATATAGATAAGATAATTTAAGACTAAACATGGGCTCAGTTGCAAAAAATGATAAGTATGCGAGCCCAACTATTCAAATAAATGTGTCAATTGTAGCTATATAAATGTATTAAAAAATTCCTCAAATAAGAAACAAAACCAAATGAGAAATGCATTGCGGATGAGTTTTTCACCATTACGTTTTTTCTCAAACCTTGAAATGCATGTTAATCTCTAAATACAAATCATACATCTTTAAGTATTTCTATTCTCACATACATAAATGGAATGCATCATGGTTATCATGGTATATGGTTATATAGTACAAATCCCCCTATCATTTGCACCTGCTCATGTGGCAACATAAGGATCAATAAAAATGTAAGGCCACATAATCATAAGATAAAGAAATATAAGATTTAATTGTAAGATATAGAGACAAGTGAGTAAGGTGTAACAATATAATGATAAAAATATAGTAAAATAAAATCATAATATGAGTGGTCTGCTATGTAGATAGATATAACAATGATCAGAAATAGACCTTAGATATTGGTAATAGATATAACTATAATAAGATATAGATAATAGATAATGATAATAAAATTGTAAATCATAAATGATCGGACACTATAGTGCTCATAATTGATAGATATAATTAATCAAATTTCATGGAACAAGGAGTGTCAAATGATAGTTATTTAATAAGAAAAAGTTTTACAAAAAAAAAATGAAATGTACAAAAGAATAATAAAAGAGAGTATTAAAACAATATAATAAATGATCAATCATGTAAAACACCAATAAAATTAGATAAATATAGAGAAAATTATATCCTAAAACATAAGGGTGATCCCACAATAGTGTGTCCCACTTTTTGGCCAACTTTGACACAGAGATCAACATTTTGAGAAAAAACTTCATTTTCGAACACCTATTGCCGGAAAACTATAAGGAATTTGAAGATAATGTAAACTAGGGTATTTTAGAATTTTCTTTCTAGTTTCTAAATATATATTTTTTTTAAAAATTAAAAATTCATTAAAATTCATTTTTCTTTCTCCTTCGAAAAGTGGTTCTTGTAAAAAAACTATGATTTTAAGAAGTGACTGTCACTTTGATCAACATAACTTTTTTTTAAAATATGATAACGATGTAA
>MU223212.1:169821-198483 GCA_018584345.1 Thuja plicata | reverse complement strand
TGTATATACTAGAAGTTATAATTTTTTAACATTTTCTAACATTTCTACTACGGTTTCTAATGTTTTGTTTAAATATTTTCTAAAATTTGTTAACATTCTAAGTTATGGTTTTCTATCATTTTCTAACTTACTAAGTTACAATTTTATAGTTCATTTGCTAACATTCTAAATTCGGTTTTTTAATTTACATACTAAGTTATAATTTTCTAATATTTTCTAATGTATAACTAAGTTATAATTTTCTAATATTTCCTGATGTATGTACTAAATTATAATTTTATAATATTTTCTAGAAGTTACAATTTGCTAATATTTTCTAATCTATAATAAATTACAATTTTCTAACATTTACTAACATATATTCTAACATTTATACTACAGTTTTTTAAAGTTTTCAAACATTTTCTAATATAATAAGTTATGATTTTCTAACATACTACAATAATTTTCTAACAAATTCTAAAATCCAATTATCATTTTCTAACATTTATATAAACTAAATATTATTTAAAACAAATAATTAACTAAAATGAATATAAAACGTATAATTTACAATAAAAAATGAGAAAAATGCTTGTACCTGATGCTAATAACAATCACAAAGAGGTCGAAAAAGGTCGGGAAGTGCTGACGTCGTAGTGGTCGTCACTGGTTCGCTCCAAGCACCGAGTCCACAAAATCTTGCAAAGTGAATAGTGAAAATGACATGACTTGTCAGAAATTTATAAAAATTCCGGCCAAAAATGGGTTCGCGCGAAGAAGGTGTTCGCGCGAAGCACCCTACGTGTGCCACTTCGCACGAAGTGATGGCTTCGCAGGAAGTGACCTACGTGGGGTACTTCGCGCGAAGCCTCTTAACCACTTCGCGCGAAGCCATCAATTTTTTTTTTTTTTTTGCAAATCCGAAATCCTTCGTCCCAAAAAGTGGGACTCACTATTGTGAGATCACCCATAAGTTATT
Organism: Thuja plicata; assembly: GCA_018584345.1. NCBI lineage: Eukaryota > Viridiplantae > Streptophyta > Pinopsida > Cupressales > Cupressaceae > Thuja > Thuja plicata. The sequence continues at coordinate 197,522 of MU223212.1, read as the reverse complement.
GTATTAATTTTGATCTTATAGATTATTAATAAATTCTATATAGTTCATTATTATTAGTGTTTAAATAAGTATGTCATATGAGGTGTTTCCTCTATATTACTATTATAAAATATTACATAAGACCATTACGATATCCTCGAAGATATTTTCTATCCTTGTGTGAAATCCCACCTCTTTTGTCCTATTTATATACTTGAAAACAAGCTTCCTTTCCTAACTACATATATTTCTAAGGTCTTGATTGATATGATCAGACCTTGATTTTATTCCAAAAATATATGTCCTGATATAAAGTAAATCTTCCGTCGTATCTTTCTTACTGGGATGACATGTCTAGTTCGATCATTTATTTGCCAGAGTGTATTTGTGATTTTTATTCTTTTCTTTTTGGTCTTAACCCTTTTTTAGCCTATAATGTCATGGAAAAGAAAAAATAATAATCATAAGCAATTAAGTGGCATACAAAGACAACAATTCTTTTTGTCAAAATCTAATATACTATTTAAAAACTTAAAGAACACTAAATTAATTTATGACGTAACAGCTATTTTTCCTTATACCCGTTCTAACAATTATTTTAGTTTATCTTAGCTATTTCCTTGTGAGATAGCGCCAACGCCATTGACTGCTTTATACAAGAACAAAATCATATAAAATTGCATTGTCAATGACGTAACACCCAACGTTTTTGGTTTTTAAACCCATGCATATTATAAAGAATTTTCAAGCTGACACGCTGCAAACATGAAAATTTCATGTAAAATTGTGTGAGGAATCATGACCTGTTCAATGGAGTATTGTGGATTTATTATGACTAATGTAGTATATTGAAATACTGGTAAATATGGAGGACAATATTATGATTTTGAAACTTCAACAATCCACCTAATTTAGTTTCTATTGTATTCTGCAATGTCTCTTCCGAACCACCTCATTGACTATATCAAATATAATCATAAACATATTTTTATAATTCTATAAACTTATCTCATTCGAAGGGTTTAGTCATTATATTGTTAACGTGTTATTTTGGTAAAATGATGAGTTTTGATCTTTTGTCAATGTTGTATTCCAAAGATGTTAGGTCTTTAAATCAATTACATGTTGTTTGAAAGAGTGTTTTAAAATTAATTATATATATTTTTGAATAGATTATATTTTGGATCACATTTAGATAAGCATTATCTAATGAATTTTGTCATTGAACCAAGTCGGATAAGGGAGGAATTATACAAATTTCAATATGTTTAGTATTAATTGATTTTTAATTATTAAATTTAATGATATTAAGATTAAGATTGGTGATATCATTTGAAGTTGAAGAATATAAATAAATTATTGGTTTGTGATTTATATGCATGTATATAGGTCTAAGACTGGTGAAAAGTAAAATCCATCTTTCTACTAATGATCAACTCACTAATTCATTAAAAAGTGTTGAATTATAAAAAAATAAAAATATTATCTAAAATTTCATCAAAAAGGTTGTTGGATTAAGACATGAGTTAAGATTTAGATAGTTTTAAAAATAAAAAAAATATTTAATATTAAGTAATGACAAAATAAATCAATTTTTCTACCAATAGGCAATATATTACTTCTTTAAGACAAATATACTAAATAAATTTAAAATATGATTTTTATCTTTAACATCAAGATGCATTGATGGTACATTAGATTTAGACATAATGAATTTTTTATGAGGTGAACTAGAATTTATACTTATATTTTATAAATAAAATTTGATGATCAAACTACTAAAAATATACACATCTTCATGTCAAACAATTAATTTAACACTTTAGGACCCCTTAACATACCTCTCATAGGTCGTAAGGCTTGTTCAACGATCCTATGACACATTAATATGTCCTAGGATGTTGTATGACCCTTTAGGACACCTAAGAGTTATTCTTAGGGGTCCTAAAGGGTCCTAAGGGGTCATTATAGGTCCTTAGACACATTAATGTGTCATAGAACCCACTAAGACCCCTTATGACCCCTTAGCATATATTAGTGTATGGTAAGGGGTCCTAAGGGGTCTTAAGGGGTCCTAGGACACATATTTATGTGTCCTAGGACCCATTATGACCTCTTAGGACCCTTTACAGCTCCTTACCATACATCCTCAGGGTCGTAAGGGTTGTTAAGGGGTCATATGATATATTAATGTGTACTAGGACCCCTTATGACCCCTTAGGAAACATAATATGTATCTTAAGGGGTCATAAGGGCTCATAGGGGGTCCTAGGACACATTAATGTGTCCTAGGACCCCTTATAACACCTTAGGACCCTTTAGTTTCCCTTACCATACATCTTAGGGCTTGTAATGGTTGTTGAAAGGGTCCTATGATACATTAATGTGTCCTAGGACTCATTAGAACCCCTTATAATATATATTAGGGGTCTTAAGGTGTGTTAAGGGATCGTATGACACATTAATATGTCCTAAGACCCCTTATTACCCCTTAGGACACTTTATTACCTTGAAGATGAATGGTAAGGGGTCCTAAAGAGTCATAAGGGATCCTAAGGGGTCATAAAACACATTAATATATCATATAACCCCTTGTGACTCTTTAATACCCCTTACAATGCATCTTAGGGGTGATAGGGGTTGTTAAGAGAACCTATAACACATTAATGTGTCATAGGACCCCTTATGACCCCTTAATACACTTTAGGACCCCTTACCATACATCTTAGGGGTCGTAAGGGTTCTTAAGGGGTCCTATGAAATATTAATATGTCGTAGGACCCTTCAGGACCCCTTACAATACATCTTAGAATTTGTAAGGGTTTTAAGGGGTCCTATGACATATTAATATGTCCTAGGACCTCTTATGACCCCTAAGGACCCTTTATGACCCCTAAGATGTATGGTAAGGGGTCCTAAAGGGTCAAAAAGGGGTCATAAAACACGTTAATATGTCCTAGGACTCCTTAAGACCCCTTACCATACATCTTAAAGGTCATAAGGGTTATTAAGGGGTCCTATGACAGATTAATATGTCATAGGACCCCTTAACAACCCTTACAACCCCTAACATGTATGGTAAGGAGTCCTAAAGTGTCCTAAGGGGTCATGATGGGTTCTGCAACACATTAATGTGTCATAGGACCCCTTAAGATACCTTATGACCCTTTACCATACATTATTATATAGTAGGGGGTTCTAAGGAGTCTTAAGGGCTCGTAGGAAATATTAATGTATCCTATAACCCATTATGATCTCTTATGACCCTTTAGGACTCTTTACCATACATCTTAGGGGTTGTAAGGGTTGTTAAGAGGTCCTACAACACATTAATGTGTTTTAGCACCCCTTATGACCCCTTACAACCCATTATCATACATATTAGGGGTCGTAATGGTTGTTAAGGGGTACTATAGCACATTAATGTATCCTAGGACCCCATAGGACCCTTTAGGGCCCCTGTAGATACATATTAGGGGTCATAAGGGTTGTTAAGGGGTCATATGACACATTATTTTGTCCTACAACACCTTAGGACCTTTTATGACCACTAAGATGTATGGTAAGGGGTCCTAAAGTGCCATAAGGGGTCATAAGACACCTTAATGTATCTTATGATCCCTTATGACCCCTTAAGATGCCTTACATACATATTATGGGTCCTAAGGGTTATTAAGAGGTCATAAGACACATTAATGTGTCCTAAGACCCCTTAAGACCCAATACCATACATCTTAGAGGTTATAAGTGTTGTTAAGAGGTCCTATGACACATTAATGTGTCTTAAGAGCCCATATGACCCAACAATACCCTTTAGGGCCTCTAAGATGTATTATTAGGGGTCCTAAAGGGTCATGGGGCTTCGTGAACACATTAATGTGTCCTAGGACCCCTTATAACCCCTTACCATATATTAGCGTATGGTAAGGGCTCTAATGACACATTAGTGTACACCCTATAAGGGTCCTATGACACATTAATGTGCTCTAAGACCCCTTAGGACCCCTAAGATATCTGGTAAGGGGTCCTAAAGGGTCTTAAGGGGTCATAAGGGATCCGAGGATACATTAATGTTATGTCCTAGGATCCATTATGATTTATTGGGATCCTTTAGGGCCCTTTATCATACATATTAAGGGTTGTAAGTGTTTTTAATGGGTATTATGACATATTAATGTATCTTAAGACTCCTTAGGACCCCTAAGATGTATGGTAATGGGTCCTAAAGGGTCCTAAGGGGTTATAAGGTGTCATAGGACCCTTATGAACTCTTAGGACCCTTTAGGACCGCTTAACATACATCTTAGGGGTAGTAAGGGTTGCTAAAGGGTCTTATAACACATTAATGTTTCCTAGGACCTCTTATGACTGCTTAGAACCCTTCAGGACCCCTAAGTTGTATTTTTAGGGGTCTTAAGGGGTCTTGGGCCACATTAATGTTTCCTAAGACCCATTAGGACCATTTAGGACCCCTTAGCATACATCTTGGGGTCATAAGGGTTGTTAGGGGGTCCTATGATACATTAATGTGTCGTAGGATGTCTTATGATCCTTTAGGACCCCTAACATGTATCCTTAGGGGTTCTAAAGGGTCCTAAGAGATAATAAGGGGCAGTAGGACACATTAATGTGTCATATGACCCCTTAAGACCCTTTCTGACCCCTTACCATATATTAGTTTATGGTAAGGGGTCGAAGGGGTCTTAATGGGTCCTAATGGTAAGGGGTCGAAGGGGTCTTAATGGGTCCTAGTATACATTAATGTGTCATCAGAACCATTATGACCCCTTAGGACCCTTTAGGAATTCTTACCATACATCTCAGGAGTCATAGGGGTTGTTAAGGGGTCATATGACACATTAATGTGTCTTAGGACCCATTATTACCCCTTAGGACCCATAATATGTCTAGTAAGGGGTCCTAAGTGATCACAAGGGGTCATAGGACACATTAATGTGTTTTAAAACTCTTATGACCCTTTAAGACGCCTTACCATACATCTTAGGTGTTGTAAGGGTTGTTAAGGGGTTGTATGACACATAAATGTGTCTTAAGACCCCTTATGACCTTTTAGGATCATTTAGGGCCCCTTAAAATACATCTTAGGGGTTGTAAGGGTTCTTAAGGGGTCATATGACACATTAATGTGTCATAGGACACCTTAGGACCCTTTATAACCTCTAAGATGTATGGTAATGGATCCTAAAGGGTCACGAGCGGTCATAAAAGACATTAATGTATCCTGGAACCCCTTATGACCCCTTAATACCCCTTAGCATACATATTGGGGGTCATAGGAGTTGTTAAGTGGGCCTATTACACATTAATGTATCCTAGGATGCTTTAAGACCCTTTAGGACCCCTAATATGTATTCTTAAGGGTCCAAAAGGGTCCTAAGGGGTCATAAGGGGTCCTAAGACACATTATTATGACCCCTTAGGACTCTTAGGGGCTCCTTACCATACATCTTAGGGGTCGTAAGGGTTTTTAATGGGTCCTATGACATATTAATATGTCATAAGACCCCTTATGACCCCTAATATGTATGGTAAGGGGTCATAAGGGGCTTATGGAACATTAATATGTCTTAGGACCCCTTACCATACATCTTACGGGTTGTAAGAGTTGTTAAGGAGTCCTATAACACATTAATGTGTCCTAGTACCCCTTATGACCAATTAGGACCCTTTAGGAACCCTTACAATACATATTCTGGGTTGTAAGGGTTGTTAAGGGGTCCTATGACACATTAATATGTCTTATGACCCTTTATGACACCTAAAGGGTGATAAGATGTCATAATAGGTCATAAGACACATTAATTTGTCCTAGGACCCCTTATGACCCCTAAATACCCCTTACCATACCTCTTGGGGGTCATGTAAGGGTTGTTAAGATGTCCTATGACACATTAAAGTGTCCTACGACCCCTTATTACCATTTAGGACCACTAAGATGTATTCTTAGGGGTCCTAAAGGGTCCTCGAGGGTCATAAGCAGTGCTAGGACACATTAATGCATCCTAAAACCCCTAATTACCCCTTACCATACATTAGTGTATACTAAGGGGTCCTATGAAACATTAGTGTATGCCTTATAAAGCTCCTGTGAGACATTAATGTGTTATAAGACCCCTTATGACCCCTTAGGACTCCTAAGATGTATGGTAAGAGGTATTAAAGGGTCATAAGGATTAATGTGTTCTATGAACCCTTATGACCCCTTAGGACTCTTTATAACCCCTTACCATAAATCTTATAGGTCGTAAGGGTTGTTAAGGGGTTCTATGACACATTAATGTGTCCTAAGACCCCTAAGATGTATGATAAGGGGTGCTAAAGGGTCCTAAGGGGTCCTAAGACACATAAATGTGTCCTATGACCTCTTTTGACCCATTAGGACCCCTTACCATGTGTCTTAGGATTCATAAAGGTTTTTATGAGGTCCTATGACACATTAATGTGTCCTAGGACCCCTTATGACCACTTATAACCCTTTCAGACCCCTAAGATATATTCGTAATGGTTGCAAAGGGTCCTAAGGAATCTTAAGGGGTCCTAGGACACATTAATGTGTCTTAATACCCCTTATGACCCTTTAGGACCCCTTAACATCTTAGGGGTTGTAAGGCTTGTTAAGTAGTCTTATGACACATTAATGTCTAGGATGCATTATGACCCTTTAGGACCCCTATGACGTATTCTTAGGAATCCTAAAGGGTCCTAAGGGGTAATAAGGGGTATTAGAACATATTTATGTGTCATAGGACCCCTTGAGGCCCCTTATAACCCCTTACAATAAATTAGTGTATGCTAAGGAGTCATAAGGGGTCTTAGGACACATTAATATGTCCTAGAAGCCATTATGACCCCTTAGGACCCTTTAGGACTCCTTACCATACATCTTAGGGGTCTTAATGGTTTTTAAGGGATCCTATGACACATTAATGTGTTCTAGGACCCCTTAGGAGACCTTATGACCCCTAAGATGTAAGGTAAGGGGTCCTAAGACACATTAATGTGTCATAGGACCCCTAAGACCCCTTATGACCATTTAGGACCCGTTACCATACATCTTAGGGGTTGTAAAGATTTTTAAGAGGCCATATGACACATTAATGTGTCTTGGGACCTCTTGTGACACCTTATGACCCTTTAGGACTCCTTATGATACATCTTAGGGGTTGTAAGGGTTGTTAAGGTTTCCTATGACATATTAATGTGTCCTAGGACCCCTTATGATTCCTTAGGACCCTTTATGACCCCTAAGATGTATGGTAAGAGGTCCTAAAGGCTCTTAAGGAATAATAATGGGTTATAGGACACATTAATGTGTCCTAGGATTGTTTATGACCCCTTCCCTTACCATACATCTTAGGGGTAATAAGGGTTGTTAAGAGCTCCTATGACACATTAAGGTGTCTTATGACCCCTTAGGACCCCTTACCATACATCTTAGGTTTTGTAAGGTTTGTTAAGTGCTTCAATGATACATTAATATGTCCTAGGACCCCTTATGACCTCTTAGAACCCTTTAAGATTGATAAGATGTATTCTTAGTGGTTATAAAGGGTCCTAAGGGGTCTTAAGGGGTCCTAGAATAAATTAATGTGTTTTAGGACCCTTTAGGACCCCTTAACATACATCTTAGAGGTTGTAAGGGTTGTTAAGGGGTCCTATGACACATTAATGTGTCCTAGGATGTCTTATGACCCATTAGGACCCTAAGATGTATTCTTAGGGGTCATAAGGGGTCATAAGGGGTCCTAAGACACATTAATTTGTCAATGGACCCTTTAAGACCCCTTAAAACCCTAACCATACATTAGTGTATAATAAGGGGTATTAAGGGGTCCTAGAACCACTTATGACCCCTTAGGATTGTTTAGGACTCCTTATTATAAATATTAGTAGTTGTAATGGTTATTAAGGGGTCCTATGACACATTAATGTATCCTAGGATTCCCTAGGACCCTTTACAACCCCTAAGATGTATATTAAGGGATCCTAAAGTGGTGTAAGGGGTCTTAATGGGTCCTAGGATAGAATAATAGGGTTTTGATCTCATAATAGGTGGAATCCCCTGAAGTACTCTGTTAGGAAACAACAAGTGCACTAGGCATGGACTAGATGAAAATATTTCTTCTATTTTCTATGAATTCTTGATGATTCTTGATTATGTAAAGCTTGTGCAATGTATTCGAGCCTCTCTCTCTCTCTCTCTCTCTCTCTCTCTCTCTCTCTCTCTCTCTCTGTGCTAGGATACCTTATGACCCCTTAAAAACATTTTATGGGTCTTAAGGGGTTGTAACGTGTTTTAATAGGTCATATGACACCTTATGACCCCTTACCACCCCTAAGATGTATTATAAGGGGTCCTAATGAGTCATAATGGGTCTTAAATGGTCCTAGAATAGATTAATGTGTCCTAGGACACCTTATGACCCCTTACGACCACCTTACATGTCCTAAGAGTTTTTAACAGATCTTATGGGGGTCATAGGACACCTTATGACCCCTTACAACCCCTTAGGAATGCTAAGATGTATTCTTAGGGGTCCTAAAGGGTTGTATAGGGTATTAAGGGGTTCTATGATAACTTATGACCCATAAGATGTAATCTTAGGGATCCTCAAGGGTCGTAAGGGATCCTAAGGGTTCCTAGGACATGTAATGACTCCTTACGACCCCTTAGGACCTCTAGGATGTATCCTTAGGGGTCTTAATGGTTTATAAGGCTCTTAAGGGGTCCTAAGACACCTTATGATCCCTTAGGACCTGTAAGATGTATTCATAGGGGTCTTAACAGATCGTAAGTGGTATTAAGGGATCTTATGACTCCTTAAGAACCCTTAATATCCCTTAGGACACCTAAGATTTATTCTTAGGGGTCCTAATGTGTTGTAGGGGGTCTTGAGGGGTCCTAAGACACATTAATGTGTCCTAAGACACCTTATGACCCCTTACGACCATCTTATGGGTTCTAAGGTGTCTTAAGGGGTCTTGTGACCCCTTAGGACTTATGAGATGTATTCTTAGAGGTCTTGATGGGTTGTAAGGGGTCTTAAAGGGTCTTAGGACACATTAATGTGTCCTAGGTCACTTTTTGACCCCTTACAACCATCTTACAGGTCTTAAGGGGTTTTAAGGGGTCTTAAGGGGTCCTAAGACACCTTATGAAGATATAATCTTGGGGGTCATAAAGGGTCATAAAGGGCCATAAAGGGTATTAAGGGGACCTATGACATCTTATGACCCTTACGACCCCTAAGATGTATTCTTGGGGGTTCTAAATGGTTGTAAGGGGTATTAAGGGGTACTATGACACCTTATGACATGTTAGGCCCCCTAAGATGTATTTTTAGGGGTACTATGACACCTTATCACATGTTAGGACCCCTAAGATGTATTTTTAGGGGTCCAAGGACACCTTATGACCCCCTACAACCCATTAGGACCCTAAAGATATATTCTTATAGGTATTAAAAGGTCATACAAGGGGTCTTAAGGGGTCCTAGGACACCTTATGACCCCTTACGACCCCTAAGATATATTATTAGGGCTCATAATGGGTTGTAAGGGGTCTTAAGGGGTGGTAGGTCACGTTAATGTGTCCTAGGATACCTTATGACCATTTACAACCATCTTACGGGTCCTAAGGGGTTGTAAGGGGTCTTAAGGGGCCCTAGGATACCTTATGACCCCTAAGATGTATTCTTAGGGGTCCTAAATGGTTGTAAGGGGTACTAAGGAGTCCTATGACACCTTATGACCCCTAAGATGTATTCTTAGGGGTTCTCAAGGGTTGTAAGGGATCTTAAGGGGTCCTTGGACACCTTATGACTCCTTACAACCACTAAGATGTATTCCTAGGGGTCCTAAGGGGTAGAAAGGGGTCTTAAGGGGTCATGGGACCCCTTAAGATCCATTACGACCCCTTAGGACCCCTAAGACTTATTATTAGGGGTCCTAAGGCATCTTATGATACCTTAGGACCCCTAAGATACATTCTTAGGGTTCCTCAAGGGTCCTAAGATACTTTACGACTCCTTGTGACCCCTTAGGGCCCCTAAGATGTATTCCTATGGGTGCTAATAGGATGTAAGGGCTCTTAAAGGGTCCTAGGACACCTTACAACCCCTAATATGTATTCTTAGGGGTCCTAAAGTGTTTTAAGGGGTATTAAGAGGTCCTATGACACCTTATGATCCCTTATAATCCCTTAAAACCCCTAATATGTATTCTTAGGGGTCGTCAATGGTCATAAGGGGTCTTTAAGGGGTCCTAGGATGCCTTATGTCCAATTAAAACCCCTTAGAAACCCTAAGATATATTCTTGAGGGTCCTAAGGGGTCATAATGGATCTTAAGGGGTCCCAAGACACCTTATGACACCTTCAAACCTGTAAGATGTATTTTTAGGGGTCCTAAAGGGTCGTAAGGGTTAGTAAGGGTCCTTTGACACCTTGTGACCCCTTATGACCCATAATATTTACTCTTAGGGGTCTTCAATGGTCGTAATGGGTCCTAAGGGGTCCTTGGACAACTTATGACTCCTTACAACCCGTTAGGGCCCCTAAGATGTATTCTTAGGGGTCCTAATGGGTTGTAGGGGCTATTAAGGGTATGTAGGACACCTTACGACCTATTAGGACCCCTAAGATGTATTATTAGGGGTCCTAAAGTATTGTAATGGGTTTTAAAGGGTCTTATAACACCTAATGACCCCTTTTGACCTCTTAAGACCCCTAAGATGTATTCTTAAGGTTCATAATGGGTCTTAAGGGGTCTTAGGACACCTTATGACCCCTTAGGGGTATTAAGGGGTCATAAGTTGTCCTAAGGGGTCCTAAGGGGTCGTAAATTGTCTTAAGGGGTCCCATGACACCTTATGACACCTTATGACCCCTTGCAACCCCTTAGGACCCCTAAGATGTATTATTAGGAATCCTAAAGGGTCATAAGGGTTCTTAAGGGGATTAATGTGTCTTATGACCCCTTAGGATCCTTTAGGATCCCTAAAATATAGCCTTTGTGGTCGTAAAGGGTCCTAAGGGTCCTCAATATCAAAATTATTGCCAATCATGAGATAAGGGTCCTAAGGTGTCATAATAGGTCCTAATATGTCCCAAGGGGTCCTAGGACCACCTATGACCCATTATGACCCCGTATGACACATTATGACCCATTAGGACACATTATAACTCTTTAAGATCCCTAGAACACATTAACTAGTGTAGGACACACTAATGGGTTCTAAGTGGTCCTAATATATTATAAGGGGTCATAATGGATCCTAACTAGTCTTAGAACCCCTTAAGACCCATTTTGAACCCTTGGGATGCATTAGGACCTATTAAGACACATTATAACCCATGTTGATTACAAAATGTTCAGCTGAGGAGAAGAAAATTGGCAATGGAGAATCTAGTTATGAATTCTATTAAGAATGAAAATATTAAGGAATTTCATGATATATTAATCCATGGTGCAAGGAATATTCTTGATGAATATGGGATTGCAGCTACATCTATTCAATATACTAATGTGTGGTAAGGGGTCCTAATGGGTCCTAAGGTGTCCTAATGGGTAATAATGTGTCCTAATGGGTCCTAATATGTCTTGTGGGGTTTTAATAGGTTCTAAGGGTTTCTAGGACCACCTACGACCCATTATAACCCCTTATGACACATTAGGACCCATTAGGACACATTATAACCGATTAGGACCCCTTATAACACATTAACCATCGTAGGAAACACTAATGGGCTCTAAGTGGTCCTAATATATTCTAAGGGGTCATAATGGGTCCTAACTAGTCCTAGGACCCCTTAAGATCCATTATGAACCCTTGGGATGCATTAGGACCCATTAAGACACATTAGAACCCATGTTGTTTAAATATGTCTAGTTGACGAGAAGGTATTACAATGATCAAGAAGAGAATCAGATATGGAGAATCTAGTTATGAATTATGTTAAGAATAAAATTATTAAGTAATTACATGATATATTGCTCCATGGTACAAGGAATATTCTTGATGAACATGGGATTGCAGCTACATCTATTGAATATACTAATGTGTCATAAAGGGTCCAAATAGGTCCTAAGGTGTCCTAATGGGTCCTAATGTGTCCTAAGGGGTCCTAGGACCACCTACAACCCATTATGACCCCTTATGACACATTAGGACCCATTAGGATACATTATAACTCATTAGGACTGCTTACAACACATTAACCATCAAGACACACTAAAGGGTTCTAAATGGTCCTAATATATTATAAGGGGTCATAATGGATCCTAACTAGTCCTAGGAACCCTAAAGACCCATTGAGAACCCTTAGGATGCATTAGGACCTATTAAGACACATTAGAACCCATGCTTATTACAAAATGTTTAGTTGAGGATAAGGTATTACACCTCTCAAGAAGAAAACCGACTATGGAGAATCTAGTTATGAATTCTATTAAGAATGAAACTTTTAAGGAATTATATGATATATTACCCCATCGTGCAAGTAATATTCTTGATGAACATGGGATTGCATCTATGTCTATTCAATATACAAATATGTGGTAAGGGGTCCTAATTGGTACTAAAGTGTCCTAATGAGTCCTAATGTATCCTAATGAGTCGTAATGGGACCTAAGATGCCCAAGGACCACCTACGAGCCATTAGGAAACAACAAGTGCTCTAGGCATGAACTAGATGGAAATAAATATTCTATTTTCTATGAATTACCAAGGATTTTGAATTATGTAAGGGGTGTACAATGCATTTGAGCTTAACTTGACACAATAATAACATTATTACAGGTGTAACAAACCCTTATAATTTTGTAATCTCTCTCTCTCTCTCTCTCTCTCTCTCTCTCCCTCCCTCCTTTTCATATTCTTACATAGCATGTATGTACTATTCAAAATAATGCAAATTTGATATGCACTTAATGCAACTTTTTTCAACATTTTGATTTGCATAGTGCATATGCCCTATAGGGTGTACATGCTTGTTAGGTTTGCACATGGTTCAACAACGATAAAATCATATGACATGATATTGTATATATCTCTATTAGCTATCTAACCATATAATTAATTTTGAATTCTGATTATGTTAAGCTTTTCATCTCTAATTTATTTTGTATGTATGTATGATTATTGTCAAAAACCAACGTGTAGTATTTTGGGCTTAGATTTTAGCTCGTTTGTCAAATTTTGAAACAAGTTAATTTTTTAGAAACTAGACTTCATTCTACATACATTAAAAAAAAATTTGATTTTTGATTTGTTTTCAATGATTTCTAGGGGGAGCACACACAAATTTCACATTTTTAGGATGTGTCTACTTAGAAAATACATAAAAAATTAGCATAAAAATATGGGATAAACTACGTGGTGTTCGAAAAATTCTCACTAGAGCGATTAATTTTTTCAAAAAAATAGATACTATGTTATGTTTTTTCACAAAAAACATGACCACTTTTTGTGCTCCCCCTTTTTGATGCTTTTAAACTCCACCATTCAAAAAAAAGTAGTTTAGAAAATGGATTCAAAGTACTTCAAATCTTGTTAGATTATCACATCTAGAAATTTTGAGTCTTACTATCTTCAATTTCTCGTCAAAGATCTGAGTTTTCTTATTTTAGAATAAAGTGGCATCTTATACCCCCTTTTTGGGCCCCCATATTTGTGCACTTACCCAGATAGCAGGCTACACAATGCATTTCGCCACAGCCAACACCTATGCTTTGGTGGTGTCTCTATAATTTTGGTTGGGGACCTTGCACAGTTGCCTCCTGTGATTAACAAGCCTATCTACACCTCATGTTCAACTACAAAAATGTTGTGGGACAAGTTCACAGTAATAGTGACATTATAACCAGCTTACATTGAATGAGAAGGACCAATTTGACAACTCAATGCATTTGTTTGCCACCAATCATTTTTTCATATTACACAACTGATGAATGCTAAAAATGTTGAACTGCCCAATTTCATTAAGTACTGCAACAAGCATTAGGAACACAATGTAAAATATGGGTCTTGATGAACAACTTGAAAAACAAGTGCTACTTTGTAGAGGACAATGTATCATGCTCACGACCAACATATGGACACAAGCAGGACTTGTTAATGGAGCTCTTGCTAAAGTAATTGAAATTGTTTATAGCCCTGGTTCCAAACCACTTGATATTCTAATGTATGATGTGAAAAGGTTTGATAATTACAACGACCCTACATGGAATGAAGAAGACCGCAAAAGTATACCAAAATTTCATGTATCTTTGGGGAGTTGAAGGAAGATACCGCTCATAATGTCATGGGCTATACCCATATACACATACCAAGGTATAACATTGTAGAAAGAAACCATCAATATTGGTAGGGTGGAAAGACAAGGAATCACATTCACAACAATATCTAGAGTGAAATCGTTAAATGATCTCCACATTCAACTGACATTCACCTATGAGAGATAATCCAAAATGCAAAACAATCCATACACAATTATAACGAAAAAATAGGAAGCTTTCCTACAAAAATTCTCTCTCTAACAAGCCAAGGTATTCAATTTTCTCCTATATCTCTAAAACATTTCCATTACTCATTCATTGCACAATACTGCTAGGAATGTCCTCTATTTTATTCTTCTAAAATTGGTAGCATTTTTGCATATTGCTCATACCTTTATGATTAACATTGAAATTTAATATTCTCTATTTTGCAGAAATCAGTTCCTGTTGGTTCACCTTTTGCACAAATTAACTAAAATGGGCCAAATTCAAAAAAGCATCCTACATTTTTGAAACACAGAATCTTCTTTTCTCCAATCAGAAATATGACAATAATATTTTTCTCTTGACCTTCTCATCCTTAAGAGAAATACCATCTATCACAGAAAAAAAGATATCAATTGCTACCAACACATTTTTTCCACTTTCAATTGTGCACTCCAAATGTTACTGTTGCCTCCCAAATATATTGTGCTAGCATATCTTCCTATCAGGGTAACCATTTCACCTTGTTTGGGTGAAATTGCTAGTGTATATTGGAGATGTTATTATTTGACACTTAAATAAATATAAAATGAAGCAAAATACACTTGAATAATAGTGGACATGTGACGACCCTTAAGAAGTTGAACATTGAAAATAAAACTTCTTATAATTGAAAGTAATGTAACATTATTATTTTTATATTACTTTATTATTTTATAGCATTTTATTATTTTTAAATTATTTAAAAATAGTAAAGTTCAAATTTGTTTTCAATTAATTTGAGAAACTATTAAGTTTGTCAATACAACTAAAAAAAATTTCTCACATATAAACTATGAAAATTTTTCTTTTATAGAGACACAAAGATCTTAGAAGTGGTCGGTAATTCTTTGGGTATATTTATTAGGTTGGATTTCCTGGTATTTGAGGAATGTAATAATTCTACTAGGATTTTTCTTCTTAAGGATGTTAAGAAGAAGTGACCTTCTCAGATTGTGATCAAATCAAATTTTGGTATTTTAATTCAAAAAATTGTAGTAGGCAGTCTAGAGTTGGTTGAGACTAAGTGGAACAAACTAGGGCACTTGGTTTCAGTCTGTGGCATTATTTTTGAGAGTTTTGATATGGTATATGAAGACCCTTTTTCCTAGGCACACAAGTGCTCAAAAATACTTACACCTATTGACAAAGAACACATAGAAGGGAACGAGACCAAACAAGATGGGGCAAAGTTTATCATTCTTATGAACAAAGATATTGTTGGGAAAAAAGAGCACTCATCTAGTTCATAATTTTTAATATATGGTCATAAGGCATGCAAAAATAAGTCTTTCAACCCACAGGGAAAATAGATGGGGGCGGGGGATATAATAGATGTTGCAGGGGTAGTCAATGGAAGTCCACGAACTCATTTGTAGAATGATGTTGGATAAGGGAGCAAGTGGGTTAATTATCCACACTATGTAGATGGGATAGCTTCACCTAATGGTGAAGTTTGGGAACTGCAACAACATGTGATTGGTGCTAAGAAAGATGTGAATGGTCTACAATATGATTCTAGTGTTAAGACATCTGGGATGAACAATATCAAGATAGATATTAAGGATAGATTGGGATATGAAAAGAAAGGTAAGAATTCACTTGTTGCAATTACCATGACAACAGGTTCAACTTTGAAATAGAATGATAATGGAGGGGAAGATCAAGGGATAAATAGACTTACAAGAAATCTGGCTTTTGATGTTAACAAATCATCATTCTCTCAGAAGGTTGAACACATCAAAGTTGGAGCAACCCCAAAATTATAGAAGGGGTCTTATCACCAAGAAAGGAAGTGTATCAATGATGATAATCCAGGGGATGTTACTACACCAATCGAGTTCATTATAGAGAACGTAGATGCAACCATGAAACATGAACAATCAGACCATAGAATTCAAGGAACAAATAATCAATTCAGCCCCACTTGTCAATCTTAGCTAAATATTGAACATGCTACTGATCAGCTGATTACTCAAAGTGATACTGATCCTGCACCTATCCACACAGGTAATTTTGATCATCAAGGGATAAATAGACTTACAAGAAATCTGGCTTTTGATGTCAACAAATCATCATTCTCTTAGAAGGTTGAACACATCAAAGTTGGAGCAAACCCAAAATTACAGAAGGAGTCTTATCACCAAGAAAGGAAGTGTATTAATGATGATACTCCAGGGGATGTTACTACACCAATTGAGTTCATTATAGAGAATGTAGACACAACCATGAAACATGAACAATCAGACCATAGAATTCAAGAAACAAATAATCAATTCAGCCCCACTTCTCAATCTTAGATAAATATTGAACATGCTACTGATCAACTGATTACTCAAAGTGATACTGATATTGCACCTATCCACACAGGTGATTTTGATCATCCTAAGGGCTTGATGACCAAACATATTGTCTCTCATGATGAGGATGTCAATTTAGGTAGGGAAAAAAACTCTATTATACCTCATAATGAGGGGCTGGTAGATCCAAAACCATTGTATTGCTTAGAAGCTGAACCAAGCTTAAAATATGGAGTGGAGAATGGAAATCATAATTCAATTTACACTTGAGGCATTCCTTTTAATATTCCTTCTCTTCCCTTAAAACTTGCAGATACTTAATCCAAAAATGTAAAATCTCAGGGTGTAACCATTGCATATTTGGAGGTCTTTGTGGATAACATTATCCTACAAGTGGCAGATGAGGAAATTGATGACATTGTTGATGAGGAGGGCATCCAACTTATTAACCTGGTTGGACAGAATGGTGATGGTAATGTGAATGAATGAATGGGGATCTAAAATTGGTTGAAGAGAAGGCCAATCATTTTCTCCCCTGTTCCATCACAATCATATGCTGATGTAGACCAAATTAATATTTTCTCCATTACCAAGAAAACTAGAGGTTGCCCTTCCAAATAGAGGTTCAAACTAAAGAAGAAATTGATGAGGGTGTCTAATTGACCCTAAACTTTGATAGGACACCCATGAAATCTAAAGAAGAGGGAGTTTATCTTATTAAACAACTAACAATGGGAAGGAGAGCGAAAGGCTCTCCAAGCCAACAATGTGGATAAAAATGAGGATTTTATCCTGGAATGTTAGAGGATTAAATGCCTCTAACAAAGCCCATCTCTTCAAGGATGAGATCTTGAGAGCGGGAGTTGACATTGTTCTACTTCAGGAGTTGGAATTGTCTAAGGATGGTAGTGATAAGTATTTTAAAACATGGAAGAAGTGATCATTCATCGCTTCTCCATTGATAGGTGCTTCAGGGGGCTTGACGGTATTGTGGAAGAAAAATTATTTCCAAGTGCAGCACATCTCTTCAAATGCTAATTGGTTGGCAGTTCAGGTGTCTTGTTTCAGCATCTCTTTTGTCGTCATAAATTTATATGGGCCTACACCTATTGTAAGTAAACAAAGGTTGTGGATTTTATTGTTAGGAGTGATGGAAAACTTGGGTCTCACAAAAAGTAATAATGATTGGAGACTTCAATGCTACTCTTGGTGCCCATGACAAGGTGGGTGGGATGGATCCTTCTCTAAAAGTGACTCAAGACTTTAAGGACTTTTTTGAAGGTAATGCCCTCTTTGATTGTGCTCCTAATAATGGGATTTCCACATGGTCAAATAGAAGAAAGGGGAATAGTCATGTAGGTGTGAGGCTAGATAGGTTTATTCTAAATCCTCTATGGATATTGGAGTAGGGGTGTTATGTTTTCTCCATTCTTCCTCTCACAAGGTCGGATCATTATCAAATGGATTTTTTCATTGCAAGGAGGAGGATGAAAATAGGCCCAAAACATACTTTAAGATTGAAAGGATGTGGCTCCGGGACAAGGATTTTATGTCTCTGGTATTAACTTGGTCGCTAGAATCTCCTTTCGTTGAAGGATCTAGAATATTCCAGCTGGTTAACAAGCTAGATTACATGAAGAATAAAATCAGAGAGTAGAATTCAGTATGCTTTGGTAATATTTTGGAATAAAAAAAAAAGAATATTGAGCTTGAGATACATCATTGGAATCAGTATATCATTACAAACAGGTTAACTGTTGAAGTCTTTTATATTCAGAGAGAGCTAAAGGATCAATTGGATGAGATATTATTGAGGGAAGAAATTTATTGGTGTCAGAAGTCGAGGGAGTTCTGGATACAAGAGGGGGATAGGAACACTTAGTTTTTTCATGCCTCCATACAAGTTAGACGACTTTGTAATGCTATTTTCCAAATTCAGGATGTTGCAGGAATATTGCTTACGAAGGAGGATGATATTCAGAAGGAGGTTGTCCATTTTTTTTAGAGTCTACTTACTTCAGCCGAACCTAAGAAGAACAATTCCGTTCTTCTAGATTGTATTCAAAAATTGATTTCAGATCATTAGAATGACAGATTAATGAGACCCTTTTATTTGGAAGAAGTCAGGAAGGTGGTCTTTAGCATGGGGGAAGACAAGGCGCCAGGCCTAGATGGTTTACTCTAGTTTTTCAAAGTGTTGGAATTTTCTCGGGAGAGATATTCTTTTAGCAATAAAAGAGGCTAGTATACATGGAGGTATGCTAAAACAATTCAAGAGGACTTTCATCACCCTTATTCCTAAGTGTGCTCAACCAAAGACTTTTGTTGATTTCAAACCTATCTCCTTATGTAACATAATCTACAAAATCTTTACAAAGGCAATTTCCTCAAGGCTAGCAGAGATCATTCCACGCATCATCTCAGAATAGGAAGGTGGTTTTTTCTCTTTTAGGTTCTTTGATATCTCGTGAGTTTGTTCACTTGATTCATGCTGAGAGGTTGCCTTCTATGGTTTTAAAATTGGAAATGAAGAAGGCTTATGATAGAATTAATTGGGAATTCATAAGAAAAGTATTGGGAAAAATGGGTTTCCATAGGAAATAGATTAAGTGAGCCATGAAATATATTTCAAGAGAAAAATTATCAGTTTTTATTAATGGTTCGTCATGTGGCTTCTTCTCTTCATCTCAAGGGGTTAGGAAAGGAGACTCTCTTTCTTCATTTATTTTTATTATCCTTGCAGAGGGGCTGAGCAGATTGATCCATCACAAAAAATCCCTGGGGCATTGGGAGGGAATTACTATTTATCAGTCCTTGGCTATAACTCATAATTTATTTTTGGATGAGTCGTTATTTGGTAAAGGTAATTTAAAGGATGCTAGAGTCATCAAGGATACCCTCCAAAAATATTGCTCCGCCTCAGGTCAAATACTTAATGTTTCCAAATCTAAGATATTCTTCTTCAATATGAAAAGGAATGTGATGAAGGCATTACAAAACTACTTGAGCTTTGGGGAAGCTAAAATCCCATGTAAATATTTGGGTATCCCATTGTTTCAAGGCAAGTGCAAGGCTGCATATTGGAGCTCCATTATCCAAAATATCAAAGATTGAATTTCATCATGGAAGGCTAGGTGGTTATCTTTGGCTAGAAGGATTATTTTGGTTAAAGTTGTTCTCAGATCAATTCTGAATTATGTGATGACAATCCTCCTTGCCCCAAGGGGGTATTAGAATCAATTAAGAAATGTCTCCGAGACTTCAAATGGAAAGACAATTTAGACGAAAAGAAAAGTATTTTTCTGGTCTCGTGGGAGAAAATGTGTCTACCAAGGTCTCATGATGGCATAGGGATCCATAATATACTGGACATAAATCTTAGTCTAGGGGCAAATTTGGCTTGGAAATTCTATGAGAATCCAACAGCTGTTTGGGCAAGAATAATTAGAATTAAATACTTGGATTTGGATGAGCCGGAAAGAATATTCATCATGAGGTAGGGATCCATAATATATTGGACATAAATCTTAGTCTAGGTGCCAAGCTGGCTTGGAAATTCTATGAGAATCCAACAACTTTCTGGGAAAGAATAATTAGATTTAAATACTTGGATTCGGATGAGCTGGAAAGAATATTCACCATTAGGAACCCTCCAACACGATTTGTAATGTGGAATTTCTTGGTGAAGAGTAGGGTGCTTCTTCTTCCTTACCTTTCATGGGAGATAAACTCGGCATCCAAAGCTCTCTTTTGGAGGGATTCTTGGAATGGTCTCCCCCCTTGATTCAATGGGTAAATTGCCTAATGCTCAGGGTGATTTGGAGATGTTGTGGGGAAAGAAGGTTTGTGATTATCTTTTCTATTTTGTGTCGGATGGTGTAGTCAAGACTAAGTGGAAGGAGATACCATATGGTGTGATCCTAGCAGAGGAAAAAGATGAACTTCTTAATATCTTAAATCAGAGGCCGATCTTTGTTTCCAATGAGGAAGATGACTAATTTGGGCATTTAGTAAAAGTAGAAATATTTGGTTAAGGAAGGGTATGTTTCACTATTAAAGGGTGTGTATTCAATGAAATCTAGAGAACAATATTTTTGTTGGGATGACGTGGTTCTTCCAAAGGCTGGTCCATTCTTATGGCTAGCTTTACATAATTTTATTCTCACTGGTGATCGATTACAGAGCTTGGGTATCTCTGATAATTTTGTGTGTGTTTTGTGTAGAAAAGCTAGAGAAGATGCAAACCAATTGCTTCTCACTTGTGATTTTTCTTGGGAATGCTGGGGTGCAGTGTTGGATAAACTAGGGTGGACTCCTCTGGTTCCTAGCTCTCTTTCCCAATGGTTGAATGGGTGGCCATTATTACATAAAAATCTCCTTCTTTGCAATTATTTGGAGGATTGTTCCAGCACTGGTGGTGTGGGGGATTTGATGGGAGAAAAATAAGAGAATGTTTAGGAGAGAGGCCATGGAGGTTGACAAGGTGTGTGGTCTTATGGAGCACTCAATCACAAAATGTGTGAATTCTTATGTCTCAAGGAAAAAATCTATCATCTACATTCCCTTCATTTGACTCCAAAATACTTAACAACTGGAAGAAGATATCTATTCCTTTCTAAGGGGTATTGGTGGGAGAAGCATCCAAAAATGATATTAGAAACCAAGTTAGGTGACAACGTCCTTCAAATTCATATGTTAAGGTAAACTTCGATGGGGCTTCTAAAGGTAACCCAGGCAGATCACTTGCAGGTTGTGTTATTTGGGATCACTCAGGAAAATTCTTGAAGGTTTCTTACTCCGGACTCACTAAGGGTTCTAATAACCTTCCTGAGGCCCAAGCTCTTTTGGAGGGAATCGGATTGTCTCTAGGCATGGGTATAAGAAAGATACACATTGAAGGGGATTCCCAAGTTGTCACCATCTGCATTATCATCTTGCACCATAGTATCATGGGATCTTCAGTATGTTCTCCGGGAAGTTTGGAGGCTACTACCATGATTTCATTCATACAAGATTTCCCACTATTGCAGAGAAGCAAACCAAGTTGTTGATCATCTTGCTAATCTAGGTGTTAATTTGGACCAGGGGTCTATAGTGGTCGAGGGTTCCAATGTGGGGGGAATTGTTTTCTAATTCCAACTTGTCAACTAGCATGTTGAGTGAACTGTCTACCTCAAGATGACATGTGTGATCTATAGGTTTATAAAGGGTGTGCACATATTTTAGTGACACTTGAGATCCTTGCTAGATGAATAAACAGTGGTTTCCTAACTAAGTATTGTCTGTTTCCAGAATTTATGGACTTGCCTAAAGGTGTTTTTGGTTGGTGGCGGTCCAAGTGTTTTGTAATGTCACAAGTTTACCTGCAGGTGCCTTTTGGTTGGTAGTGTTCCAAGTGTTTTGTATTTGGAATGCTCACTACAAGATTGTGGAGTTTGGAGCTGGTCGTTGTATTCATACTTTTGTTTCTTGTGCAATGTTTATGTCAACAATGTGTGTATGGTTTGGTACAGATATAGGTGTCATCTAAGACTTGCAAGTGATGTCGTCTCTCCTATATTCATGAATGTCTAGGATTCTTTATTGATTGCTAGTGTGTCCAAGGTCATTTTGGTATGTAGTTACCCATGTGTTTTCCCTCATCTTTTCTATGAGTTGGGTGTGTTACAGTTTTCGATGACTGCTTTAATTTTGAATTTAGCAATATGAGCGCCCATCATTCCTCGTCACATCTTACAAATTCTTTTAGTGCGAGGTTATTTCAGGCTCGAGCGCGACTACTACATTGCCTCCTTGGTGTTGTCCTGAGTGGGGTTGGTATGGTTATCAGCGAGTATTATCTGCGATGATAAGTGCAGGAGTTTGAAAGTGGGCTTCCCAGTTACATTGCATTCCTATTGTTGTATCATGTGGGGGCTCGATCTCAGTCACAATGTGGGTGAAGGATGGAGTGAGGAATGTATTGGTGGTGATGGGCTTTAGTACCAGAGGCTTTTGGAGATGTTATCTTGGGCTTTAGTTCCATAGTCTGGGGTTGGGATATGCAATCTCTTTCCAATTTATGTCTTCTTGTATTCTGCTTATTCCACATTGCCCCTCTTGGTTAGGTGTGATTTCTCAAATGTAATAGAACAAGGACATGAGGTGTTCTTGTTGGTTCTTGCCTCATTGAGCTCTTGAACCAATTATATCTTTCAATAAAGTATGGTGGCCTACTATATATATATATATATATATATATATATATATATATAAACTTTACACCTTTGAACATATTGATATAGATTTTTAGAAAAGATATATCTGCTAGTAATAAAATCAATACACTAAATAAAAAAAGTGTTACCTTAATGATATTCTTAGACATCTTTCAGGGCCCGTTTGGTGCATGGAATTAATTTATCCAAAATAGGCATATTCTAGAATAATGACCTATTCTCGGATTAATTAATTCTGAAAATGAAAGTTGGAATAAGCTATTCTGCTTTTGGATCCCATATTGTGGAATTGGAATAAGGATTATTTTTCATTTTTTTAATTAATTTGAACAATATGTATTTTTTACTTGTGTATACACATATACACATATACACACATACACATATACACACACACACACGTGTGTATATATACACATATACACACATACACACATATATACAAACATGTGTGTATATAGATATATGTGTATATACACATGTGTGTGTATATACACACACATATATATACACACATGTGTATATACACATGTGTGTATATACACACATGTGTGTATATACACACACATGTGTATATACACACATATATACATACATGTGTGTGTATATTCACACATGTATATACACACACATGTGTGTATATACATATGTGTATATATACACATATATATACACACATGTGTGTATATACACATATATATACACACATGTGTATATATATACATACCCATATTTATAAAAAAAAATTTAATAAAATAAAATAAATTTGAATCCATAAATAGCTTATTCTTGAATAAGAAATGAATTTCAGTTATTTTTTAGAATTAACTAATGCAAGCATTGGGTCCAAAATGGGGATTAGTTTTCTAATTCAAGAATTCATAAAATGCCCACAAACAGCAAATTAATTTATTCTAGCATTAACTAATGCCTATTCCAGATTAATACCCGAAACCAAACAGACTCAACTAATATATTCAAGATATTTAAATTATACCTGAAAAAGGTTTCATCTTCGTCGACAAGTTTATCCTACACTATTTAGGACACGTGGGTTTTAGATAGCACACTAGCGCTCTATCATCCTTGCAAACGTGCGTAGAAACACGAGTCTTAATGACCGGGTGCGTGAAAGAGTGGCCAAAGCTATGAGAAACGCTGTCTAATAAGTCAAACTTCTAAAAGTCAATTTAGGCCTCACGGGGAAGGTAATATATATACGATGTGTTATCTGAAGAAGAAGAATGAATATAAATTCCAACCTCCTCTCACAATTAGCAATCCTCTAATTGGGTGCATCTTCCTCAATTCTGATTCTTGTGCTGCGATAATGCCTCATCTGGGCAGGATGCACTTCCCTCATTTTCCTTTACATTTTCCTTCCAAGAAAGGAGAGGAGTTTTGCAAGAATGTTCCCAAGGGCTGCCTTGCACTCAACGTTGGAGAGGGAGAAGAATAGAAGAGGTGTGTGATACCAGTGGAATACATCAGCCACCCACTCTTCGAGAAGCTTCTCAAGGAAGCCGAAGAAGAATACGGATTTGAGCAAAAGGGCAGGATTGTCATTCCATGTCAATTAGCCTACTTTCAGTGCGTGAAGGAGGTCATTCACAGAGAAAACCACGAATCGCATGCTCATTTGTGCTGCTTTTGTTGATAGAAATCAATCCAGTTGGTCTGTACTGGGTGAGGAGGTGACTCAAGAAATTGCTCACAGTTTTCTGTGATTTGGGGGAGTTAACAATTTCTGAGTTTTTAATCCAAACCTGGCTAGAAAGCACCTGCCCCAGGTTTGACAGGCTCCCAGTGAGATAACTGGAGTAGTATGTATATATGTAAATAATATATGTGGCTTTAAAGTGGTATTAACATGAATATTCATCTAATTTTGTGGGAGAAATGATGGAGAATTATGGCTCTCGGCTTTAATATGGCACTGGCTAAGTTCAAGAGAGAATGCACCAAAGACAAAAAAAAAAAAGAGTCAACATTTTTTTTCTCAAATTCGTGAAAACATAGTAGGTTTTTGCCAAATTTTTTGTGGTTTTCGACCACAAAATATGTAGATCATGAAGAACATGCTGAAAATTTCACAAAATTCTGTGGTGTTTTTGGATTTTTCAAATTTGGTCAATGGTGCATTTTGTCTGGAGCTTAGCCACGTCCCTTTACTATTGCAGTAGATTGATGAGTCCCTTGGGAATACACAACTACCACCGCCATAACGAAATGAAATTAAATAAATAAAGATGAAAGAGAATATATCTCACCGTAAGTCAAAATGGGGAATTATATTCATGTAATTAAGTATTAATTATTTTAACGATTGATTATGAAGTGTAGTTGGAGTGGAATAAAATAGATTAGAACATATATATATATTAGAGAGTGAGTAAAAGTATATAATAAATGTCAATGGGCCTTTGGTCTACTGGGTCCTGAATGAGCTCACCAGGGATCAAGTCTTGTTGAGTGCAAAGGCTTTGACATCATAAGGGATGAGGTTGGGATTGTGCCTTGGGCGGATTTTGGCAGAATGGATACCCCTCAGTCCTTGGTTCTTAGCTGAAGAGGTTCTAAACCTCCAACAAAAAAAGAGAGTATATAATAAATTATAATAAAATACAATACTTATCTTAATGGTTGAGGATTAAGTGTTGATTAATAAAGATATTGAAGTTGATGTTTCTTATAAAAAAAAAATTGCTAAATAGTCAAATGTATAGATAGCAATCAAAATATTATTTCATGTTCTACTTTGGGTTATTTGCATAGATTTGGATCTAGTGAACTCAATTTGTGTTTGTGAACGTGAATGTAATGTTATCTACATTCTACTCCATGAACTCTTTAAAAATTAGACTACTAGAATATGATTTTTTTGTCACATTCTTAGTGGTTCTCCTATCAAAATGGTAGTACTTAAAAATACTTTGATAAATAGAAAGATTCAAACATGAATATGAAATTTAGAATGATTTCTAGGTGATTCAAATGCACTAGGATAAGTGTGATCAAATATGCTTGATTTCAATGCAGACGCGAATGATTGTTCTTGTGTGATCGGTTGATCCTAAGCAATGTTGGATAGGTGATCTTTGATGGTTCTCCCTTTTAAATTGAGTGCAAGTAAAATTCATTTTAGATGTGAATATTTTTAGCTCTATATAAATGCACTAAAGTTTTTCCTCAAATAAAGAACAAAACTAAATGAAAAATGTATAAGGATGAGATTTTCACCATTAAATTTTTCTCCCATTTTGAAGTGTTTTAATCTCTAAGTACACATCTTGAAGTATTCCTATTCTCAAACATACATAAATTAAATGCAACATGGTTATTGAATCTTGCTATAGAAATCTAGCTATCCTTTCTATATGCTTATGTGGGAACATAAGGATCGATTAAAAATGAGGGGCCATTTAATCATAAGATGAAGAAATAGAAGATCAAATAATAAGATATAAGATAATTTATTAAGATGCAACAATGTCATCATAAAGTATAGCAATTGCTATACTTTATCTATAAAATCATCATATAAATGGTCTACAATATAGATAGATATAACAATGATGACAAATATACCATAGATAATTGTAATATATCAATAGTTGAGAATGGTTGAGAGGTTTAAAGAAAGGAAAGGCCTTCAGATGACACATTATGATTGGTTTAATTGTAGAGAT
Source organism: Thuja plicata (assembly GCA_018584345.1). Lineage (NCBI taxonomy): Eukaryota > Viridiplantae > Streptophyta > Pinopsida > Cupressales > Cupressaceae > Thuja > Thuja plicata. The sequence continues at coordinate 170,796 of MU223212.1, read as the reverse complement.
AAGTGACAAAAAAAAAATATATGGTTAATATTGTCTTGATTTGATTAATGATTATTAAAATATCTTCAACATGTGTGAGAAGGATCACATGGATATGTGCTAGGGAGATGTGATTAATCTCACACATGTGTCACAATCACATCTAAAAATTGATTACTCTACCCATGAAATCTATAGTGGGTAGATGGGTCCATCAACCCTTTGAAATCTTCGTATGAGATTTAAAACCTCATCTTATCAATATATTACGCCTTTCTATATATTCTTAAAAAATTGATTTCTCTACCCATGAAATCTATTGTTCTAATTGCTAGTTTAAATTAGCCTTAGCAATGATGGCACCGGCTACGGTGCAACATATTTGCACCCGTTGAAAGTCGTGCCTCTCTCAAGTCCATGCCATCTGATGCCATGTCATCCCCTCTCGTCTCTGATAGGTACGGTGGTGATTGGACAACCTGCAGCGAGATGGGACAGGCAATCTTCCGAATAACTTACAAATCTTTGGCTGGGTACAAATATTACTTCCGCTTTGTTAGTTTATAAACAATGATTATATTATCTCCCGTGTCATTTTAGCCATTAATATCAACCCACCAACCTACCACCATAAACACACTCATCCCGCCAAAATTTACTTAATAACTGGAGAGTTTCAGATTATTTATTTTCTCGGTAGTGGCTTGGTTACAGAGGCACCAATTACAAACAGTTTCAGATTTTAGATTTCTTGCTGGGTAATACTCTATCTAGATTGGACCCTCTACTATCTCCTTGGAGCCATTAATTTCCATTAATTTCCAGTGATCCATTTTTAGTTGTTACAGTTTGTTGTGGGAACAAATTATAAATCTTCATTTAACAGGTAAAAGTAATGTGAGAAATTTTCTATAATTTTTATTTAATGTGCAAAATGAATTTATTCAATCCTTCTATTTTTAATTTGGTTCAAGTTGGAATTATTTAAATAATGCA
>MU223212.1:124310-138139 GCA_018584345.1 Thuja plicata | reverse complement strand
AAACTCAATTTCCTATAGTTTAAATCCAAATATTTAAACTTACTAATTAAATTCCTCCAATTAAATTAATTTAATTTCATCAATTAAAGTAATTCTTAATCAAAAAGAATTCAATTATCTCACATGTTGAAAAAAATTATTAAATAAATGAATTAAATACTCATTTATCTTGAAAGAGATAACTCCAATTACATCACATGGGTTACTTCACCCATCTCTCCAGTCCACATGGGTAACTTCACCCACCTCTTCAGTTCAAAAAGGTAACTCATAATTAGCTCCTCAGTTAACCAAACTCTATCTCCTCTTAACCAAATAAAGAGGTGGAGTTTACTGAGGATCTCTCCTGTTCCTTTTGATCTCAACCGTTCATCTCCCCATCTTTGGGATTGATCTCAACCATTCATTTCATCATCAATTCCTATATAATAAACCCTTCATAACCATTTGAAGGATGCAGGATTTCAAGCTCTCGTGCGCCATTACTATGTCAGTTTGGTTCTAGCATTCAAGCCATTTTGCGATCACACACACATTTCAAATATCACATTCTCGACGCTTCTCAAGTCATAGACGTTGCCCCACCAATACTGAGCATCAAGAACAGCGTTTCGGAAGGAGGTGAGAGAGACAATAGAAGCTTCAAGCATCGAAGGGTTTGCATTTACTTGTCTTCCTTTCCCTTATTTGTACATTTTATTGCTCACGTTTCTGTTATTCGTTCAGTAGTTATTGTATACTTGATTTGCATTCACTTGTGAACCTTTGCTACTAACCCCCGCCCTTGGAAAGCTGTGGGAATCCGGAGAGAGAGGCGTACATATACATACATATACATATATATACATATACATATATATATAATATATATATATATATATGTATGTATGTATATATACATATACATATATATACATATAATAAATATATATATATATATGTATGTATGTATGCATATAATAAATATATGTATATATATATTTATATATATATATGATATATGTATATAGATATGATATATGTATATATATATGTACATATATACATGTATATATACACATTTATATATACACATGTGTATATACTCATGTATATATACACATGTGTGTGTGTATATATACTGATAATATATGATTTTTATTAATATTGATAAAATAGAGTCTAAAATACAAAATCGGGGGTTATCTCTGTGTTTTTTGAATATATCATACCTCATCCCTTACCAATATCTACCAATATATAAAAATTAGAAATAGAAATAGGTATAAACACTCGAACCCTAGAAACCATATATAGTAAACACCAAGAAACCATTAAATTTCATCTCCGTTTTACTACCAAAATAGGGTACTATTATCTATACTGACATATATAGACTACTAAACAAAATATTCAAAACACAAAAGAAACTATCCATTGAGAGGACTCGTTCCTTACATATTATTTATTTTTCTCATTGGGCCCTTGTTTTGTTTGTCCTCTTAAGTTGGGGCCATTGTTTTTCCTTTGTTCTTGGCCTTAATCCCTTCTCAGACCTCCATTTCCTTCTTTCTCTTCTCTACTTCCAGTTCTTGAAGGTGGCCTTTTAACAACTCTCGCTCGTCTCTGGCCTCATCATGATGTTTCTCCATGTTGGAATTGGTGCTCCAAACCAAAAAGAGCGGGTAATATTGCCCTCTTTCACCGACCACTCACCAATCACTCTCAATAGCTCTACATCCTCTTCATTGTTTTCCACCACAACAATGGGGATAAGCCCTCCCAGCCATTCTTTCTGTTCACATGCTTGCATCACCCACACAACTTATTCCTTAGATCCAAGCTCCAATACCCACAAAAGCATCATGTATGCAATGTCAATATTTGGCCCATATCGAGCTTCTCAGAATTCAAGTATTCTTCACCGAGTAATGGATCAATGATTTTCCAAAATTGAGGATTATCAATGAGAAAAATGCTCTTCAACCTTTTCCTAGTAACCTCCCAAAGAAAGCATTGATGTTGCCTTTCAGTTTGTAGCATGAAATTCACTTCCATTTCTTCACTCCAAGTGCAATAATTTTCTCTATAAATAAACCAAATGATTTATATAATCAAACTGGCTTATATGCAAATAAATACTTTCCCGCCACCTTCTCACGTTCTTTATTTATCTTCCTCTAGACTCTTCACGAGAATGAGTACCAAAGTACTCCAAGTTACATACATGCCTGCCTCGGGTGGGCGAGCTGTCAAATCACTTAATAAAATCATAAATAATACTACCTCCAATCATCCCGTATAGATGTATCATCACAACCTTTAATAAAAAAAAGTCCTAAAAGTATGCCTATTAAGGGTTACTAAATATTTAAACAAATTTAAACTGCTTCATACTCAAACTTGCACAACCTTTTTTGAAATTTTTCTATGTATGTATGTATGTATGTATATGTGTGTGTATGTGTGTGTGTGTGTATATGTATGTATGTATATATACATATATATATATATACATACACATATATATACACATATATATACATATATATGTATATGTATAATATACATATATATGTATATGTATAATATACATAGATATTATATACAAATATATATACATGTATATGTATATGTATATATATATGTGTGTGTGTGTGTGTGTGTGTGTCAAAAATATATGATTTTTATTAATATTGATAAAATAGAGTCCAAAATACAAAATCAGGGGCTATCTCTATGTTGTTTGAATATATCATACCTCATCCCTTACCACTCTTTACCAATATACAAAAATTAGAAACAAAAATAGGTATAAACACTTGAACCCTAGAAACCATATATAGTAAACACCAAGAAACCATTAAATTTCATCTCCCTTTTACTACCAAAATAGGGTACTATTATGACCTATATTGACATATATAGACTACTAAACAAAATATTCAAAGCACAAAAAGAAACTATCCATTGAGAAGACTCGTTCCTTATAGATTCTTTGTTTTTCCCATTGGGCCCCTATTCTGATTGTCCTATAAAGTTTGTCCATTATTTTTCCTTTGTTCTTGGCCTTAATCCCTTCTCACACCTCCATTTCCTTCTTTCCCTTCTCTGCTTCCAATTCTTGAAGGTGGCCTTTTAACAACTCTTGCCCGTCTCTGGCCTCATCATGATGTTGCTCCATGTTGGAATTGGTGCTCCAAACCAAAAATAGCAGATAATATTTCGCTCTTTCTCCCACCATTCACCAATCACTCTCAATAGCTCTACATCATCTTCATGGTTTTCCACTGCAACAATGGGGATAAGCCCTCCCAACCATTCTTTCTTTGCACATGCTTGCATCACCCACACAACTTCTTCCTTAGATCCAAGCTCCAATGCCCACAAAAGCATCATGGATGCAATGTCAATGTTTGACCCATATCGAGCTTCTCAGAATTCAAGTATTCTTCACCAATTAATAGATCAATTATTTTCCAAAATTGAGGATTATTAATGATAAAAATGCTCTTCAACCTTTTCCAAGTAACCTCCCAAATAAAGCATTGATGTTGCCTTGCAGTTTGTAGCATGAAATTCGCTTCCATTTCTTCACTCCAAGTGAAATAATTTTCTTTGTAAATAAACCAAATGATGTATATACTGTAGAAGTTGAGAAATCCAACTTCACAGATCGCCAAGAACACCTGCATGCAAAGAACCTATTGCTGAAAGGAAACCAAAGAGACAAAAGAAAAGGCTTGGAAAATCTCAGCGGAGTGAGAGCAAATTCTATTCCAAGGTAATGAAACAATAATTACAAAAGTTCAACCTTAAAGGTGAACGAAACCCTAAAAAGGTAAAAACTAGGTTGCGCAATATAATTAATATAAAATATTAATTATATGCACCTAAGAGACAGCTTAAGTGAAAAAAGAGTACATAAAAAACTTAATAATTAAATCAACATGATCTAATTAATAAGTGAAGATAAATAGATACTCTAACACCCCCCACCCTTAAGCGAAGCTCAGGAGGTAAGATAACCTAGCACAGTTATGAAAGCAGGAAAAGAGGGTCCCAGCAACAAGGCCTGATCAAGTACCCAATACAAGGAAATCTCTATGAACTGGAGATAAAGGAGAAAACCCAGTGGGAAAAACCCCTCTCCAAAAAGAGATAAAACAAACATGCTGAAAAAAACATGAAGGAAGGAAGGCCTCAACAAGACCCCCCAAGGACAACTTCTGTCACCCCAAGCATAGAACGCAACTGAAGATAGTGCAGAGATGCAAAAGGTTTGTTGAAGATGTCAGCAACCTGAGCGTCAGTGGGAATGTACTCCAAAGTGAGAACACCATCCTGAATCTACTAACGAATGAAATTCATATGAAGCTCAATGTGTTTAGTGCATTGATGCTACACCGGGTTGCGAGAAATGTGAATAGAACTCTGATTATCGCACCACATAACAGTGGGACGATCAGGAGGAAAGCCAAACTCAGTCATCAACTATCAAAGCCGTAGAATCTCCTGACAAGCATGCACTACTGCTATGTACTTAGCCTCTATAGATGAAAGTGTGCGAGCATTCTTCTTCTTGCACGACCATGTGATAGGACCAGAGCCAAGACAAAAAATAAAGCCAGAAGTAGACTTCCGATCATCAACATCACCAGCCCAATCTGAGTTAGTGAAGACAACAATGTGAGGAGCCCCTAATGTGTAATGAATGCCATACATAAGTGTGCCTTGAATGTATCTCAAAATATGCTTGGTAGATTGCCAATGACTCTCATGAGGCTCATGTGAGAACCAAGAGATTAGACCAACTGCAAAGGAGAGATCAGGATGAGTGTGTGTCAGGTATAACAAACTTCCAACCAACTGTCAATGCAATGTAGGATCCACTGAAGGCGAAGTGCAAGAGGTAGACAAAGTAACACCTGACTGAAAAGGTGTGGGAGTAGGCTTGCAATCAAGCATATCAAAGCACCGAAGCATGTCAAGAGCCTACTTCTGCTGGTAAACAAAGATCCCATCAGGGGACTGAATAATGTGCAGACCCAAAAAGAAGTGTAATGGACCAAGGTCAATCATCTCAAACTGCTCCATCAATGTGCGCTGAACATCTTGAATCATAGAAGATGAGCTACCTATGATGGGAAGATCATCAACATATAGCACAAGGATCAAAACCTCATCCTCAAGACGTTGAATGTAGACTTTAGGATCAGAATGACAGTGTGTGAATCTTGTAGAAAGCAGAAAGGAGTCCATCTTCTCATACCAAGCCCGAGGGGCCTGTTTGAGACCATACAAAGAATGCCAAAGTTTACAAACAAAGGAGGAATCCTGCACAAATCCCTGAAGCTGCTCCATGTAAATCTCCTTAGTAAGATCACCGTGCAAGAATGCACTCTTCACATCCATATGAAAAATGGGTCATCCCTGAGAAGCTACGAGGGATAAGACAAGGTGAATAGAGTTTATCTTGGCGATAGGGACAAATGTCTCAGTGTAATCAATACCCTCAACCTGTGAAAAACCCTTTGCAACAAGACGTGCCTTGTACTTATCAATAGAACCATCAGCAGCAAACTTAGTATGATACAACCACTTGCATCACACTAACTTTCTTCCCTTAGGAAGAGAACAAAGATCCCAAGTGTGATTCTTCATCAAAGAAGAATACTCCTCCTCCATAGCACTATCCCACTCAGTATGTCCTGTTGCTACCGCAAATGTTTGAGGATCACCACAAATAGCATGAATCAGAAGACTAGAACCCGCAATATGAGATCGGGTGCGACAGGAAGTGGAAGGGTCACCAACCAAAGATCCTGCAGCATCAACTATAACAGGAGCCCATCTAGGCATCGGTGGAGGATCCTGTGATGGAGATAAATGGGGATCACCAAGATCATCATCCTCATCATCCTGAAAAGAAACTGGAAGAGATGAGGGAGTAGTGGTAAGTGAAGTAGACTCTGGAATCGGGGTATCTACTACAGGAAGGCTCTCATCAAACTGGACATCCTATAAAAATAGGACCTCTCTGGAATCAGGGTCAAACAACCTGTATGCCTTAACATCCTCGCAGTAGCCAACAACAATGAGGGGTCGGCTCTTCCGTTCCATTGCTCTCCTCTGAGTGTTAGGCACAAATGCCCATGCTTCACTACCAAAAATTCATAATGAAGATACATCAGGCTTGACATGAGACCAAGCCTCCTCAGGAGTCATATGTCAAACTACCTTGTGAGGAATCTGATTCTGAATGTAGTTGGCACAATTGACTGGCTCTTCCCAAAAAGACGAATCCATGGACCTGGACTATATCATACAATTAGCCATCTCCCAAAGTGTTTTGTTCTTTCTCTCTACCACACCATTCTACTGAGGGGTGTAGGGCACTGAAAACTGACGTTGAAGACCATGTTCAGAGTAAAAATCCCTGAAAGCTTGTTTCACATACTCCCCCCCATTATCTGTGTGTATCCAGTGAATAGAAAGACCAGATTACGTCTCCACAAATGTCTTGAAGAACCAAAATGAATCAAAGACATTAGACTTGTACTTCTAAAAGTACACCTGTGTGCGCTTGGAGAAGTCATCAATAAAAGTAAGCACATATCTGGCACCAGAAAAAGGAGTAGGAAATGACATGAGGTCACTGTGAATCAACTCCAATGGTGCCAAAGCACGAGTAGCTCATCCATGAGGAAAAGGATCCCTATGTTGTTTGCCAAGAACACAACCCTGAAAAACCCCATCAATGCAAGTAATCTATGGAAGCCCAAGAAAAAGTGCCTGTGTGCTCATCTACTAAAGATATCTGTAATTAACATGGCCCAAATGCTCATGCCAAATTCTGCTCACTGAATCTCCATGTGCTATAAGATAGGAACATGTGCCATCAAAAGACTCAAATCCATCAAATCTGTATAGGCGAGATGCAGTGTCAACACTCCCAGTAGCCACAATCATATCAGAATCATGTAATTCCTGAATAACCACATCATGTGGTGAGAACTCAACTATGTTACCAGAGCCAGAGTGGAAAATCTAATAGATAGACAATAGGTTTGTCAAAATGTCAGGGACGAAAAGAACATCCTGAAGAGAGCCCCCAGCTAATGAAACAGAACTAGAACCCAAAACTGAAAGATCAGATGAGTTCCCAACAACAATCTGTGAAGTAGCACAAAGAGCAAGTGAGGTGACCAACTGCTGAGTGTGAGTCATGTGGTGAGAGGCACCGAAATCAAGAATCCAAGTGGGCCCAAAATTCATTGCTTGTGCAGTAAGGGCATGACCTTTCCCTATAGGGGAGGATGTGGACTAGGGAGCTTAAATGTGATGCTCTTGCATGGCTTCCTTTAAAGCCTCCAAAAATTTCCAGCACCTAGAAACAGGATGTCCATCCTTTACACAAAAGCTACAGGTCTCAACTGATTTCTTCTTAGTCTTGGAGGTAGACTCAGTAGACTTCAAAGAAGATTTACCCTTGGAAGGGTTAGTTGGAGGTTTTGAATCAGTTTTCTGTGCAGGTTTGGAGGAATACTCATTGCCTGCTGAATCTTTCTTTGGTTTGGCTTTCTATTTTGGTTTCCCCTATGAAGACTGAGCAACCAATGTTTGGCTAGAAGATCCAGAAGCATCCATCTGTTGGATCTTTGCATGTTCCCATGTCAACCGATCACAGAATGTCTCAAATGAAGGCATGGTGTGTCTAGAATCCAAAGCATCCATGGTGGAGTAGAAAGTAGAAGAAAAGATCTGATACTGTCCCCTCAACTTTGAGAGTATCAGGAAGATACACTCATCATCTGTCTTGTTTCTCCCACATCCCTGCAAAACTGAGTGCAGAGATTTGAACTTCATCAAGAATTCCTCCATCGTGGGAAAGCTGGTAGGAGTCAAAGTGGTCAGCTCTACATCAAGTTGTAGTGCCCAGAACTCATTCACTATGTCAAACAAATCTGAAAACTTGCCCCAAATAGCCCCAGGAGTTGTCAAACCATCCAGGTGAAAAAGGAGACAGTCGGAGATGTTCAGTGCAATCAAGCCCATGGCTTCATCCATTTTGTTCCTATGCTGAAGAACCTCAAAAGGACATTGCAGGACAGGTTGGTGTTCATCTAGACATGACCATAAGCCACGTGACATGAGTAGCCTGGTCATGTGTGCTTTTCAAGTGTGATAATTGTGTGGTGTCAGTCGGGCCACAAAGGGGTCTGACATTAAGATAAGAAAAAGATGGAAGTAGAAGGGTCATTTCTAAATTTAAATGAAAGAAAGAAAAAGCACCCCCCACAATGTATAATTCTATCCCCCGTACAGGAAAGAAACAATTACTGAAAGCACAAAAAATGAGAAGAAAACCTAAATGCCAGATGCAGAGAGGGAGGAAATGAAAGCCTCTACTTCAATGCCAAAATTCATATATCAAATGGCCAAATCAGAAATCAAGACTAGCACCATTATGTCTGGCTCAGGAACACCTTTCCAACGATATTTTATTTTCCAAAAACGGACACCGTATGCATAAGTTACGGCCGAAAAACCAACTGCTCCTCTGAAAATGAGCTCACTGGAAAAAACCAGTCACAGGAAAAAATTTGATGGTCAAATGACCGTCATAGACTCTGGGAAAAAATTTGACAGCCGTCTGCACATCGCGGGTTTGTCTCGCTAGAAAATTTTTCATCATCGGAAAAGGTTGAAAACAACCAAAAATTTTGAAAGAAAAATGTTGAAAAAAAATATGGTAGGTGACGTCAGTAGTGATGTCACCTATTGTGCTGTCGGTGGCGGCAGGTCATGCTGTCGGTGGCGGCAAGTGGCGGAGGAGGTGGCCGGGCGACAGCGTCGGCGGGTGCGGATCCGATGGCCAGTGGGCGGCGCACCGACGGGGGCCTGGCGCAGGCCAGGCCAAGGAGGTGCGGGGGTGGCGCGCCTCGACTACACTACGCAGGCCCTGAAAACCCTTGGAAAAAATTATTTTTTTAAATTTCTTTCTCGATTTTTGTGGTGTATGCCCTGGGAGGGAGAAAATTTTCCTCTGGGGTCACTATGACCAAAAATAGTGAAATTTATATGATTTTTGACTCTCCTGGGCCTTTTGAGCACAATGGTGGAGTCTGTTTTGGCTCAAAGTGCTCCAAAAAATAGAGCCTCCTACAAAATGGGGAAAAAACTCAGAGAAGCTGTGGCTTTCATCTGCGAATCAAAGCTTCAAAAAACCCTCAGACCAGGCAACAACAGGGAAGCTCTGATACCATGTAGAAGTTGAGAAATCCAACTTCACAGATCACCAAGAACACCTGCACGCAAATAACCTGTTGCTGAAAGGAAACCAGAGAGACAAAAGTAAAGGCTTGGAAAATCTCAGCGGAGTGAGAGCAAATTCTATTCCAAGGTAATGAAACAATAATTACAAAAGTTCAACCTTAAAGGTGAACAAAACCCTAAAAAGGTAAAAACTAGGTTGCGCAATATAATTAATATAAAATATTAATTATATGCACCTAAGAGATAGCTTAAGTGAAAAAAGAGTACATAGACAACTTAATAATTAAATCAAAATGATCTAATTAATAAGCGAAGATAAATAGATACTCTAACATATACCCAAGCTGGCTTTTATGAAAATAAAGACTTTCCCACCACCTTCTCAGGTTCTTTATTTATCTTCCTTTATACTCTTTATGAGAATGAGTACCAAAGTACTCCAAGTGACATACATGCCTGCCTCAGGTGGGCAAGCCGTCAAATCACTTAATAAAATCACAAATAATAAAACCTCCAATCATCCCATATGGATGTATCATCACAACCTTCAATAAAAAAAATTCCTTCAAATCTACCTATTAACGGTTACCAAATATTTAAACAAATTTAAACTGCTTCATGCTCAAACTCGCACAACCTTTTTTGAAATTATTAAATACCCCACTCCTTAATGGGTTCAAAACATCCTACTAAATATCAAGCCTGGTCAACAATTAGAATGACTTACAAACTATCAATGACTCTATTTCCTACTCCTTAGCATCTAATTCTCAAAAATCCTTTATCAATTCTATAAAGACCGCATTTTCCCACAAAATGCCATATCACATATAAAACATAAATTGCAGAAAGTCAAAAAGATAACATGGTCGAAAATACACATAGACTAATCAACCATCAAATAATCATAATGAAAATAATATAATACATGGTTTCGACCTACACATCAAAATAATCAAATACCACAAGAGTAAAATATACAATTCAGACATCTTAACAGTTGCATGTCTAGATCATCACATGACCATAAGAATGTTATGTTATTTACAAAAGGGAAGTCGACCTACACGTCGATACTTCATTTAAATTACAAGGTACAATAAATGCTTGTTTCATAAAGTGTCATACATAAACAATTGGATGCTGACCTGCACGCCAGACATCAATACATCTCAGTACATAGATGCATCATAAATAAGAAAAGTAGTACGAAAAACCAGATCACAAGAATATACCTTGGACCTATGTCCATCTGTATGTCCCTGTCTCCTTAGCCATCTAACACCCGTCAATCCACTATCACGAGATGAGAGTGTGGCTCAGGCGCTTTTACCGCCCAACCACGGAGTGGTTAGCTCCCCCGGGGTTCTTCCTGACCCGAAGAATGTGCCGACCCTTGCCCGAGAAGTCTAGCAACTGGCGCTGAAAGGTCAGATGGATCTGGTGTAGCCATGAACATACTACTTACACATGTGTCTAACAGTAGATCTAACACGGATGTGGTAGAGGGATGAATCAAAATAACCAGCATATAAATAATAAATATGCACAACGCTTTGGCCAAAGCAATATCACCAGGTTTCTACTGGTAGGCAAAAGTTTAAAAAAATCATTCTACCCTCCCCCGATTCTCCACATTCAGCACCCTCCCACATGAGTATGCATCTGTATAACACACAAGTATGTAAGAAAGTGATTTCCTTATTTATTCAAAAAAAAAAAACTCAGCTGATGTATGCTCTAATTGACAAGCAATTTAATGAATTACAGTCAGATTTAATACCACTTGCTAATACCCACACTTTTTCTTCATAGGAGGAATATATATATATATATATATATATATATATATATATATATATATGCATAAGAAAAGAAATTTAACATTAATTAGCTTACTGATTTACCATAACATTAGAATATCCAATCTTCTACAAGAAACACATAGATTTTCCCTTCTAAGCTGAAAAACGTAAAACTCATAAGATATACATAGGACACTTTTGACAAATCTCAACTCGATGTTGTATTTAACGGATGATATTATCTTCTTTGATTCTAGTGATGAATATATAATGCAACTACAGAGAAGAAAAATAAATAAATAAAATAAACTAACCCCCAGATGATACACGGCTATTTACACACACAGTGGAAATTAATACACTGAGAAAATACAACACACATTGTTTGAAGATGAAAAGACAATCGTATCAGCAATAAACGTGGTGCAAGAAAACCAACAGTCAAGCTTGTAGTTTAACCTATAATACACAAAGGTCATTCTGACCCATCAATTCCATATAAGACATCGATTACAGACATTGGTAGTTATCGGCCATGTTACAGTCAGCCAGCGACATAGACTAGCATCACAACTCACTTTAGAGCACGCAGACATAGCCGAGTAGTATATCGTATTTGAGACAAGCACAATGGCATTGCCAGTGGTTTGCATGGTGTACACAAGCAAAAACAAAATAAAATGGATCTACAACCATAACAATTCCGCCAAAAGAATATCTACCCCATCAAAACACCCCATTGGCAAAGTTTTTTCAAACTTAAGGTACATGCAAACACCCGATAAAATGGAAATTTGTTTAAAGCACTCGAGGCACGCTGGAAACTGCAAGGTCACCGTAAGCAAGGAAAAACCGTGGAGATTGCATTATAGATGCCAAACTCCCATGCAGGAATCCTTCGTGACTTCCACAGTAGTAACAATCCCAACGAAATTTAAAAGCAAAGACAGTTAGAACAAAGATATCTAGTCATGGTTGAAGGAGTAGAGCCACGCCAAGATGTAGAAAAAGACTCCACCAACTCAGCTGAGAAAAATAAGTGGAATAAGGAAATGACACCAAAGGAGGAACTACAATGCCAATGTATTAGCATTTGTTAAAGCCCATACTCAGCGCGATTTACTGCTTTGCATGCCGAGAGTTGTGAGTAGGAATGTAAATATATTCCAACATCAATAAGCTATCAAGGACTAAAACCGCGATGACAACTTAGGAAAATCCTAACTGCGATTTCCCAAGCCTACATCCAATCAACACTAACCTCTTCCATCATTTGATAACAACACATCTACGCCATTCTATTTAAAAGGAAAACATAGAACATTTACTCTTTCTAGTTATGTTGTCTACAATAGTTGGTTTTAATTCACAAGAAAAGAACCTGGAGATTAGCATGCTGGAGGAGATCGAATTCTTCATTTTCCCAAACTCGCACTTCTCTCATTTACTTTTGTAACTAGCATACAAAATCAAAATCCCCTTCTCTTCTTCTGATTTCCCCCACTCAAACAAGAAAAGAATAACTACAAACCCAAAGAGAGCACATGCCATAGAATGAGGAATATGGCCTGTTTATTCGCCACTCTCCCCCTCCTCCGCTCCCTTAATCCAACGGTTTGAGAAAGTCATAAAAAAAAAATGTTATCATTTAAGACAGTAACTGCCACATCACTCATAATAAAAAATTTAATACTTTCAATTCTAATTATATATATCAACTTGAACTTCCAAAACACATAGTACATAAGTATCTAAACATGTGCAATATTAAAAGTAGTCATTTATTATTTTCACATTCACGTCATCCGCATAAAGGGTATGTGCAAGATCATGAGGGGCCAAAATGTGGCAATGTGAAAAAAACCACTTTTCACTCGTCCAAAAGTGCATGAAAACATTTGTTGACTTTTTAGTAGGCCTGGGTGTCAGTACATCTAGGAAAACCTAACACTAAAGTACAAGCCTATTCGGGTACCCAAAACCTATGGCATAAATTAAAACCCACGAGCCATTTTCCTCATTTCTCTCATTGTTAAGGATTGGAAAACGGCTCTATATATTCTATACTCAATTTTTTTGGGTACCTGATTTCCCCAACATCAAATTTGACTCTGCAGTATATACGGTAAGTAAATTATTTGCATATTTTGATTATTTTATTTCATTTTGATGTTAAATGTAGTTTTTTTGTGTTAAATAGGGTTTTGTATTCATTTTTTTAATAATATATGAAATCAAATTGAAATTTATATTTATTTTTTATTTAATCAAGCATGGCTGACAAAAATGAACAAAATAACCCTCCCGCACCAAATAACTGTTGGAATTATGTTATATTTGTCATCAGTGAAAACACTTATTCGATTCTGTATGCTTACTGAGCTCATCACTCAGTTCACAGCTTATACCGAGCATTTAGTAATCACATTGTAAAGCTCAGCGGTTAAACAGTTCATACCGAGCAGAACAGTGGTCACCGAGCATATGAACAGTTCAGCAGTGGTTACCGAGAAGAGCAACATGTACCGAGCAGACGGTAGTCACCGAGCTTCACTGTAACTACCGAGCCAACCGAGAAGTCAGTTACTACCGAGTCACCAGCGGTTATCGAGCGACATTATAGCTACCGAGTCACCAGGAGCTACCGAGTTCCAAGCTACACTTCGGGACTAGTATGGACCGAGCTTCTACTCTTACCGAGAGCATGACGATGCCGAGTATTGTAGTGGATGCCGAGTATCAGAAGATCACCGAGCCAGCTTGAGG
>MU223212.1:61185-96210 GCA_018584345.1 Thuja plicata | reverse complement strand
CTTAATGGAATGTGACAACATTAGGAGGTGGGTTAGAGAAGAATTTAGGATTAGGATTAAATTAGCATGGGTGAATGGGTTGAGAAGGGTTAGAACCCAGGGTAGAAGTGGTTGAGATAGGTTAGGTCGGGATTTAAGGGAATATTAATAAATGAAATAAACTTATTTAATTCATTTAGAAATATAGGAATTAATTATTTAAACTATGAAATTGTTTTTTAATAATTAGGGGACTATAGCCATTTTAATTAAACTAAATAGGCTAGGGGAATGGGTTAATTGCAAGTGGGTATTTGATTTAGAGATTTATTTAATTCCTTTATAATTAAATACTATAGCCATGTTTGATTTTGATTTAATTTGATTAGTCGAAATTGATTTGAATTGCATGGCCACAATAGTTAATGTAAATCAATGATAAAAATCACCTAGGATATTAAATTGATTAAAAGAATTATGCCAAGCAGTAACATGATCATTTGGACATAAATCAAGGGTATGATCACACTTAGGGCAAATAGGGTCCATAGTTGTGATAGACCAAATTCAGGTGGTTACAATAATAATATAAAATATATATTACATACAATTTAAATATGAAAATATTATGTGATATATTGTAAAATACATATTAATATATAATACATATAAAATAATATATAATATATGATATATAATGTAATATTTAATATTAATATATATTATATAGTATTTAATGTAAAATGTATATTATATAATATTTAATATATAATAGATATTATATAATATTTAATATATAATAGATATTATATAATATATAATTTTTGATATATAACATATCATAGGAAGTATGGAGAAATGGGAGGGAGAAAGGGGTTGGAAATAAATTAAGAGGGAGAAAGGGGAGGGAAATTTTAAAATTCAAAATTCTGTCAAGATTTTTGGGTACCTGATTAGGCTCAGTATTGCTTTGTGCACCAAACCTACTTGGTCAACTCTTCAAATGTCACAAAAACATATTTTTCCCCTGTTTCTCTGAGTTCCAAACTTCGACCATATAGTTGATGACTTTTTTTTCACCCAAATTTGATGAAATGAAAAGGGTATCTTAAGGAGATTATCAGCTTTCTATTGATATAATTGTTGTCAAATTTTGAATTTGGTAAGTAATTATTAGTTATTTTCTAATTGATTTACCTCTAAAGTGTTGATTTATATACTGATTGAAAAATGACTATAACTTTGAGACAGTATAACATTTTTAAAACCTGAAAAATGCGTCACATTCTATGCTTCACCTACTATAAGGGATTTGCATTTTTTAAAGTTTTCAATGAGTTAAGGTGGTCAGACACGGGAGTTTTTTTATATTGAAAACATTGTAGCAGATAATTCATAATTAAATATTTTTTTGGAATAAAACTACAAAAAAATATGCGTCACATCCGGGCATGATTCTACTAATTATATATAAAATCTTATAATAAAATACTATCATTTGATTATGATTAAGGTGGTCAGACATACACCTACTTCTTATTTTTTTCCTGAACTTTTTGTACTGCTGCATTGAAATCTATACTTTTCACCAATCATATTAAGTTTTTTTTAGAAAAGGCCTAGTATTTTAGAAACTACATTCAATTTCCTGTAGATTCTATTCTTACAACTTTTTGATATTAGGTTGATAGCTAGTTCAAATTTTCACGTCAAGTTGACTAACCCTGATTTGTTGATTTTTCATTGCCACTTAAGGGCATAGTTTGGCCCCTCATGATCTTGCACATACCCTAAAAGTACAAAAGAAGTAAACGAATAAAATGAAGGAATATCATGAATACATAATAACTCTAATTGGTGTGTGCATAGACCAGTCCATCTGTACCCTCCAAAACTGAGAGCTAGCCTTCTCTACTTCAACCACACCCTTGCCTTCATCCTGCATCCATACAGACACACTCAAAACCAAAATACTATATTAGTAAGTGATTAATCATTAATAAAGAATTTCAAAATATTTCATTTAAATGCCACAATCCATAAATCATCACATTTATTGCAAATTCATCATAATTCCACTTTTATGCAATGCAATAATAATAATAAAAGTTAAGCATCTATTTCACATCATAACTTAACATTGTAATAATAATCACCATCATAACTTACTTAAAAGTCACCATTACAAATAACAAAGCATCGACAAGTAGGTATAATCTAGAACATAACAAAAACAACATAGTCGAATCATAGAGACTAGGTCAACCATAGTCAAAAGTCGCATGACATCCAAAATCAAAGAGTCTCAAAGGTCGAGTCGTGACATCCCTCCCAACTAGGAGAAGACATCAACCCGATGTCGCATCAAAATATACTAGAAAGAAACACACCACACATAAAATATATACATCATAGTGAATCAACAAAGAAGTCTATGAAAAGAAATGAGGAAATGATCAGTGCACGTCCTCTGCATCCTCCCATGTGGCACTCTCAACAAAGAATTGGTCCCACTGGACCTTGTACTGCAAAACATCTCTATTGTGCACTCGGATAGTACGTTGATCAATGAGCTAGGTAGGCTCCACCTGCACTACCCCTAACTCCTAAACCTGCAAGGCATGCCAATCCAAAATATGTGAAGCATCTGGATGATAAGGTTTCAACAATGAAACATGAAAAATATTATGAATCCAAGCCAAAGAGGGTGGTAGAGAAATTCGGTATGCAACTGGATTGATGACTTCCAAGACATCAAAGGGTCCCACATATCGCAGCATGATTTTTGAAGCCCTGTTGAAAGATATGGAACTCTTATGAGGCCGAACATGCAAGAACACCTTATCCCCTACTTGGAACTGTCTAAAAGTGCGGTTCTTGTCCGCATAGCTCTTCTGTCGATCTGCTGCTTCCTTCAGCCTATCTCAGATCAAAGCCATCTCTCACAACATATCATGACCAATCACAATCCTGTCCTCAATTATGTCCCACTGATAGGAACGCAACACTTACGACCATAAAGTGCCTCAAATGGTGCCATACCTAGAGAAGCATGGTAAGAGTTATTGTATGCAAACTCTACCAAGGGAAGATACTCTTCCCACTCATACTGCTGATCCATGTAGTACATACAGAGTAAATCCTCAACCACTTGATTCACTCTTTCTGTCTTCCCATCCGTCTGAAGACAGTAGGCTGTGCTAAAATTGAGACATGTTCCCAAGGAAGAATTCAAGGTTTTCCTGAACCTTGATGTCATCCACGTGTCTCTATCAGATATAATAATTTCTGGCACACCATGAAGTCAGAAAATCTCGTGCATAAATTTCTTGGCTAAAACCAAGGATCCATCTCTCAAGCTTCCTGGAATGAAATGAGCCACATTGGTTACTTTGTCAACTACAACCAAAATGACATCATACCTTTGTCTGGTCATGGGTAACCCCTGTATGAAGTCCATATTGATGACTTGCCACTTATATTCTGGAATATCATGTGGGTATACTAATCCTGATGGGTGGACATGCTCAGCCTTGACTCATTGACATTCCAAACACTGGGCTATGTAAGTTGTCACATCACGCTTAAGCCCTGGCCAAAAATACAATGGCCTCACATTAGCAATCATCTTATTTACCCCTGGATGACCTGAAAATGAAGCGTAGTGCATCTCCTCAGGTACCACTTTCCTCAACCCTACTCGGTGAGGAATGTACATCCTGTTCTGGTATCTCAAAATACCATCATCCTCAAAACTGTATCTGTCAGAACGGTAATCAGATGGATCATTCTGCAAAGTTGATTTGACCAACTCATAATGGTAATCTCCTAGAAGATTAAGCAACACCTGCTCTCTCAGGTGTTTCCTAGAGGTAGAGATAGAAGAAATGTGCCTTCACCTGCTAAGAGCATCTGCTACTCTATTCTCTTTCCCTTTAATACATATTCAATGCCAAAATCATACTCGCTCAGAAAATCTAACCAACGTCTCTGCTTGGCATTGAGATTGGGCTGTGTGAAAATATATCTTAGTCCCATATGGTCTATCTTTAGTTCAAAATGCTTACCCAAAAGGTAGTGCCTCCACATCTATAAAGCATGTACAATAGCAGCCAATTCTAAATCATGCAGAGCATAATTAACCTCATGTTATTTCAGTTTTGTGACTCATAAGCCACTACTCTTTCATCTTGCATCAACACGCCACCCAAACCCTCACCTAAATCATATGTAATCACAGTGAGCTGTCCATTAGGGTTAGGTACAACCAAAATGGGAGCGAACGTTAGCTTCTATTTCAAAAACTAAAAAACTTTCTCACATTTATCCGTCCACTCATACCATTTTCCTTTTCTCTGCAGGGATGTAATGGGAGTAGCAATCTTGGAGAATCCCTCCACAAATTTCCTGTAATAACCAGCCAACCCCATGAAGCTTCGAACTTCACTCACATTACTAGGAGCAGGTCATTGTATAGCCTTAATCTTGGCAGGATCTGTTGCAATTCCATCTGTAGATATGATATGCCCTAGATAATGAATCTCTTTCTAATAAAATGAACACTTGGATAGCTTACCATACAATTTCCTGTCTCTCAGACACTGTAAGACTATGCGCAAGTGCTCTTCATGTTCCTCCATGTTCTTGGAGTAAATCAGGATGTCATCAATAAAGATCTCCACAAACTTATCTAAATAGTCTCTGAATACACTATTCATGAGATTCATGAAAGTGATAGGAGCATTCATTAATCCAAAAGGTAGAACAACAAACTTGTAATGCCCATACCGTGTCCTGAAAGCAGTTTTTGATATGTCCTCATCCTTAATCCGGAGATGATGATATCTAGATCTCAAATCAATCTTAGAAAACATAGTCACACCTTTCATTTGGTCGAATAGCTCATCTATTTGTGGAAGGGGATACCTATTCTTTATGGTCACTTTGTTGAGCATTATGTAATCAATACACAGTCACAAAGTACCATCCTTCTTCTTAACAAAGATCACTGGGGCTCCCCATGCTGATACACTAGGGCGTATGAACCCTTTGTCCAAAAGTTCATGGAGTTGAACCTTCAGTTTATACATCTCAGTAGTAGCCATTTTGTATGGATCCTTAGATTGTGGCTCAATTTCAGGCATCAAATCGATGGAGAAATCAAATTCTCTCTTTGGAGGTAGTTCAGGCAGTTCTTCTAGAAATACATCCTAGAATTCTTGTAATAAGGGAGAATCATTCTCACTAGGAGGTGCGTCAATATCCTTTCCATGTGCTACATATAACATACACCCCTTCCTCTTTGCCCTTTTTAATTGCATATTAGAAATCTGCCTTAATTCCATAGGTTGCTTCACACCTCTTATTACTGCAGATTGTCCTGCATCATCAAAACATACAACTGACTTGTCTCCACAATCTACAATTTCCTTATGCTCAGTTAGCTATTTGATGCCTAATATAACATCATATACTCCCAAAGGGTTGACATAAAGATTGACTTGCGTGCTCAAAAACTAGGAAGTTCCTACTCACTGCATCATAAATAATGCTCTACCCAACGCTCTGCCCTATTGCCATATTCTACAATCCAAGGTTCAGCCATAAATCCTGCTCTAACTGAAAGCCTAGATACAACTTTAGGATCTACAAAGCATTTAGTAGCTCCTGTATCTATTAAAATTGAACATTTTGACCAAAAAGCTTACTAGTCATTTGGATAGGGGTGGCCTGAAAATCAGCCTGTTTGTGATCAATGGTTGCGTGAATGTGATATTGTGCTTGAAATCCTTTACGATCTAAATGTTGTGGACATCTAGCAGAAAAATGATCACCTCTGCAGACAAAACACCCATCTCAGGGTCCCTGTTTTCCCTCTAGTTTGTCCCTCTTGTTTCCATACCTTTTGGAATCCCTATTGTTTCCCTTATCCCAGTTCTGGTTCTGAGAGTTCCTATAGGAATTCCTTGCTGAATTTCCTTGTCCTTTGCCCTTCATATTCCTGATTTGTTGGTGTCCACCATTATGTTGTTTAGTATCCTGATATTTCCTTTTGAAACCCTGATTGTTATTGGATTTCTGATTGCTGTTCACCTTGGACAAACTCTGTAACCTTTGTTCCTGTCTAAGAGCCTTTCTGAGTGCAAAATCCATGGTTTTCGGCTCATGCATCTCAACTTCAGGACCCACCTCGGGAGGTAACCTTGTTATGAACTTGCGAGTTCTAAAGCATTCATCCTGTTGGTACTGTGGAACATACTTCACCAAATGATAGAATCTCTCATGATATTGAGTAACTGTCAGGACTCCCTGAATCAAATTCTAAAATTATACCACCTTTTGGTCAAAGAATAACTGAGGTAACCACCTCATGCAAAAAACTGTAAGAAATCCTCCCATGATATCTCTCCTGGCTGATGTTTCTTTTCTGCCATTACATTCTCCCACCAAGTGGCAGCTTCACCTATCAGCTGAAAAGTAGCCCACATTGCCCTAGATTGCCCAGAGAAATTATGGACATGAAAGTATTTTTCCAAGGAAATGATCCATGCCTCTACATCATCCCCAAGGGTCTTACCACTAAACGTAGGAGGTGTGACCTTCTTCAGGTCTTTGCTGAGCTCCTCAGCTATCTTTCCCCTATTTTTGGCTACATCTGCAGCCCTAAGATCAACTTCTCTCTTGCGTTTCTCCTCTACCCTCCTATCCTCCTCCAATTTCCTTTTCTCTTCACACAGATGGTTCTCAACCTACCTACCCCTCATATCATTCTCCAGGCGATCCATATGTGCACCCTTTTTCTACAGGAGGTCCCCTTGTTGGGTCAAAAGTGCTAAAATCTGATCTAGCCTCTGATTGGGTTGGTCCATCTGACCATTGCTAGATCTGGCCTTGTTGCTGTTTGTAGCATTCATGGTGACAGATTAGGTCCTGCACCCACATAGAAATATGCAACTTTAGCAAGTAGTAGCCAAAGCCCTAGAGTTAACACTAGCTTTGATACTACACGTAAAGACCGCATTTTCTCACAAAATCCATATCACATATAAAACATAAATTGTGGAAATTCAAAAAGATAACATGGTCAAAAATACACGTAGACTAATAAACCATCAAATAATCATAATGAAAAGAATATAATACATGGTTTCGACCTACATGTCCAAATAATCAAATACCACAAGAGTAAAATATACAATTCATACATCTTAACAGTTGCATGTCTAGATCATCACATGACCATAAGAATGTTATGTTATTTACAAAAGGGAAGTTGACCTACACGTTGATACTTCATTTAAATTACAAGGTACAATAAATGCTTGTTTCATAAAGTGTCATACATAAACAATTGGATGCCGACCTACACACCAGACATCAATACATCTCAGTACATGGATGCATCATAAATAAGAAAAGTAGTACGAAAAACCAAATCACAAGAATATACCTTGGACCTTTGTCCATCTGTATGTCCCTGTCTCCTTAGGCATCTAACGTGCGTCAATCCACTATCACGAAATGGGAGTGTGGCTCAGGCACTTTTACCGCCCAACCACGGAGTGGTTAGCTCCCCCGGGGTTCTTCCTGACATGAAGAACACGTTGACCCTTGCTCGAGAAGTCTAGCAACCAACGCTGAAAGGTCGGATGGATCTGGTGCAGCCGTGAACATACTACTTACACATATGTCTAACACTTAGATCTAACATGGATGTGGCAGAGGGATGAATCAAAATAACTAGCATATAAATAATACATATGCACAACGCTTTGGCCAAAGAAATATCACCAGGTTTCTACTGGTAGGCAGAAGTTTAAACAAATCATTCTACCCTCCCATGATTCTCCACATTCAGCACCCTCCTACATGAGTACGCAACCGTATAACACACAAGTACATAAGAAAGTGATTTCCTTATTTATTCAAAAAAAAAACTCAGCCGAAGTATGCTCTAATCGACAAGCAATTTAATGAATTACAGTAAGATTTAATACCACTTGCTAATACCCACACTCTTTTCTTCACAGGAGGAATATATATATATATATATATATATATATATATCTTGGACATTTGTCCATCTGTATGTCCCTGTCTCCTTAGGCATATGACGCGCGTCAATCCACTATCACGAAACGGGAGTGTGGCTCAGGCACTTTTACCACCCAACCACGGAGTGGTTAGCTCCCCCAGGGTTCTTCCTGACACGAAGAAGGCGCTGATCCTTGCCTGAGAAGTTTAGCAACCAGCGCTGAAAGGTCGGATGGATCTGGTGCAGCCGTGAACATACTACTTACACATATGTCTAACAGTAGATCTAACACGGATGTGGCAGAGGGATGAATCAAAATAACCAGCATATAAATAATACATATGCACAATGCTTTGGCCAAAGAAATATCACCAGGTTTCTACTGGCAGGCAGAAGTTTAAACAAATCATTCCACCCTCCCATGATTCTCCACATTCAACACCCTCCTACATGAGTACGCAACCGTATAACACACAAGTACGTAAGAAAGTGATTTCCTTATTTATTCAAAAAAAAAACTCAGCTGAAGTATGCTCTAATTGACAAGCAATTTAATGAATTACAGTCAGATTTAATACCACTTGCTAATACCCGCACTCTTTTCTTCACAGGAGGAATATATATATATATATATAAAAGAAAATAAATTTAACATTCATTGGTTTACTGATTTACCATAACATTAGAATATCCAATCTTCTACAAGAAACACATAGATTTTCCTTTCTAAGCTGAAAAACGTAAAACTCATAAGATATACATAGGACACTATTGACAAATCTCAACTCGGTGCTGTATTAACGGATGATATTATCTTCTTTGATTCCAGTGATGAATATATAATGCAACTACATAGAAGAATAAATAAATAAATAAAATAAACTAACCCCCAGATGATACATGACTATTTACACACACAGTGGTAATTAATGCATTGAGAAAATACAACATACACTGTTTTAAGATGAAAAGACAATCGTATCAGCAATAAACGTGGTGCAAGAAAACCAACAGTCAAGCTTGTATTTTAACCTATAATACACAAAGGTTAATCTGACCCATCAATTCCATGTAAGACATCGGTTACAGACATTGGTAGTTATCGGCCATGTTACAGTCAGTCAGCGACATAGACTAGCATCACAACTCACTGCGGAGCACACAAACATAGTCGAGTAGTATATCATATTTGAGATGAGCACAATGGCATTGCTAGCGGTTTGCATGGTGTACACAAGCATAAACAAAAGAAAACAGATCTACAACCATAACAATGCTGCTAAAAGAATATCTACCCCAACGAAACACCCCATTGGCAAAGTTTTCTCAAACTTAAGGTACATGCAAACACCCGACAAAATGGAATTTTGTTTAAAGCACTCGAGGCACGCTGGAAACTGCAAGGTCACTGTAAGTAGGTAAAAACCATGGAGATTTCATTATAGACACGAAACACCCATGCAGAAATCCGTCGTGACTTCCATGGTAGTAACAATCCCAACAAAAATTAAAAGCAAAGATAGTTAGAACAAAGATATCTGGTCATGGTTGAAGGAGTGGAGCCACAAAAAGATGTAGAAAAAGACTCCACCAACTCAGTTGAGAAAAATATGTGGAATAGGGAAACGACACCAGAGGAGGAACTATAATGCCAATATATTGTAGGATTTGAAGGATAAATCCATAGTTGCCAAGAAACCTGCATGCAAAATAACCTGTCACTGGAAGAAGCAAGAAGAAGGAGGAGAAAGCAAGAACAACTCAGAATAAACTCCGAAATGGTGGAGACCAAATATTCAAAAAAATGATCAATTGAATTGTTATGCAAAGAGATTACAATGTTCAACCTATAAAGGTGAACAAACCCTAAAACCTAAGAGAGCTAGGTTGAGCATTAATAATTAATATGAATATTAATTATAATGCACCAAAAGAGATAGCTTAAAAAATAAAGAGTAATGACAACTTAATTAATTAAATCAACATAATTTAATTAATAAGCCAAAAGTACAATTACTCTAACACCCCACCTTAAGCGAAGCTTAGGAGGTAAGCTAACCTAGCACAACTAAGAAATCAAGAAAGAGGGTCCCGACAACAAGGCCTGATCAGGTACCCAATACAAAGAAATCTCTGTAAACCGGAGAAGAAGGAGAAAACCCATAGGGAAAAACCCCTCTCCAAAAAGAGATGAGTTGCTGCAAAGAATCACTGGAAGAACACTGGAATCCTAAATCTAGCAAGCAAGGAAAAATAGTTCTGTTTACTAAAGACCATTATGTGAGTCATCGACTCAGTTGGAAACATGATAAAGCAACAGCAGACCCGATGCCTAGGAACACTGGAAAACTCAAAAACTGGAACAACCCTGGAATCTTTGAAGCAACTGAAGAAGAGATCAAAGTGCAGGCCATGAGACTACACCCTAATCAGATTATTAAGCAATAAACCCCCATGATGGAACTTTATTGAAGTTCATTTATTACAATACCTAAAGATTGTAACAAAGGAACATGTAGAAAAAGACAGCAAAGTAAACCTAATGCATGCAAAAAGAAATTAGGGCATGCACAGAAGAATGTTCACATTTGCCTCCATGAGTGCAAAAAAAGAAACTTCTTTCCTTGACTAACAAAAAATTAGTGAAATAGAAAAACCAGAAGATGAAACCCTTGCCAAAATGTCTTCCTCAGAAAGAGCTTTTCGACAATATAAAGAAGTCGAAAAAAGGCTTCTGTTTTCTCCAGATAGAGCAAAAACACTGACAGTAGGTTAGAAAGGCTCCAAAAATAAAAAATTTAGCCCCTGGGGCTTAAAAATTATGGGCCCCTGGGTGTATGGCACGCACAGGGGTCTGAGGGGGAAGCCCTCGGTCACCAATGTGACCGCCGTCAAAGTCTAGAAGGAGCCTGCGAGGCTGAGAGCCCGTTGGGCAGCGCTGCTGGTGGGCAGAGCAGGTGGTGGTGTCGGTCGGCGGTGGAAGGCGGCGGTGGCGGTGGGTGGCCATAGACAGCGGTGCAAGGCCGACGGGCGGTGCAAGGCCGGCGCGGGCTGGGCCATGGTGGCGCGTTGGCTGCGTGGCGGCAGTGCCCGAAACAAGCCCTAAATGGATGTTTTTAAAAAAAATTTAAAAAAAAATTCTTGATTTTCATGCCCGTACGACCCTAGAAGCCAAAAAAAATTGCCTCAGAGTTACAGAGGTCCAAATAGGTCGTGTCTTCTATCAAGACTAGGTTTTTTAGGCCTTTTAGACACGACCATGAGGTCTTTTTGTGCCCAAAGTGCACCAAAAATGAATTCACCCCCAGGTTGAAGATAACAAACCTCGAAAAGCTGAAACTTTTCCCCTTCAAACACAGCTTCAAGATCACTAGGGCAGGAAGCAACAGAAAGGCTCTGATACTATGTAGGATTTGATGGATAAATCCACAGTTGCCAAGAAACCTGCATGCAAAATAACCTTTCACTGGAATCTAAGCAAGACTAAGAAGGAGAAAGCAAGAACAACTCAGAATAAACTCCGAAATGGTAGAGCCCAAATTTTCAGAAAAATGATTGATTGAATTATTATGCAAAGAGATTACAATGTTCAACCTATAAAGGTGAACAAACCCTAAAACCTAAAAAGCTAGGTTGAGCATTAATAATTAATATGAATATTAATTATAATGCACCTAAAGAGATAGCTTAAGAAATAAAGAGTAATGACAACTTAATTAATTAAATCAACATGATTTAATTAATAAGCCAAAAGTATAATTACTCTAACATGTATTAGCATTTGTTAAAGCCCATACTTAGCACGATTTACTGCTTTGCATGTCGAGAGTTTTGAGTAGGAATGTAAATATATTCCAACATCAATAAGCTACCAAGGACTAAAACCGCGATGACAACTTAGGAAAATCCTAACTGCGGTTTCCCAAGCCTACAACCAATCAACACTAACCTCTTCTATCATTCGATAACAACACATCTACGTCATTCTATTTAAAAGGAAAACATAGAACATTTACTCTTTCGAGTTAGGTTGTCTACAACAGTTGGTTTTAATTCACAAGAAAAGAACCTAGAGATTAGCGTGCTGGAGGAGATCAAAGTCTTCATTTGCCCAAACTCGCACTTCTCCCAATTACTTCTGTAACCAACATACAAAATCACAATCCCCTTCTCTTCTTCTGATTTTCCCCACCCAAACAAGAAAAGAATAACTGCGAACCCAAAGAGAGAGCGCATGCCACAAAATGAGGAATATGGCCTCTTTATTCACCACTCTCCCCCTCCTCCGCTCCCTTAATCCAACGGTTTGAGAAAGTCATAAAAAAATAACGTAATCATTTAAGACAGTAATTGCCACATCACTCATAATAAAATTTGTAATACTTTCAATTCTAATTATATATATCAACTTGAACTTCCAAAACACATAGTACGTAAGTATCTAAACATGTGCAATATTAAAAGTAGTCATTTATTCTTTTCACATTCACGTCATTCACATAAAAGTACAAAAGAAGTAAATGAATAAAATGAAGCAAGATAATGAATACATAATAACTCTAAGTGGTGTGTGTGTAGACCAGTCCATCTATACCCTCCAAAACTAAGAGCTAGCCTTCTCTACCTCAACCACACCCCCGCCTTCATCCTACATCCATACAGACACACTCGAAACCAAAACACTAGATCAGTACGTGATTAATCATTAATCAAAATTTTCAAAATATTTCATTTAAACGCCATAATCCATAAATCATCACATTTATTGCAAATTCATCATAATTCCACTTTTATGCAATGCAATAATAATAATAAAAGTTAAGCATCTATTTTGCATCATAACTTAACATCGTAATAATAATCACCATCATAACTTGCTTAAAATTCGCCATTACCAATAACAAAGCATCGACAAGTAGGTCTAATCTAGAACATAACAAAAATGACATAGTCGAATCATAGCGACTAGGTCAACCATAGTCAAAAGTCGCATGACAAGTCCAAAATCAAAGAGTCTCAAAGGTCGAGTCGTGACAAATTCATCCCTCAAAAAATCTTTCAAAGTTAAAGCAAAGTTGGACATGATGTCTGCAATCTCGTTACCTCCATGTTTCACATGAGTAATTTTGAAGTCTGTAAAGGTTCCTATTAAATAATTAATCTTCTTTATATATGTGTTCAAATGCCACACTCAAATTTCTCCTACATTATGATTGCATTTATAATGATCAGAGAATACCCCTCTAATTGTAGTTTGTCCATGTTCAAACTTTTGACTGCCTTCACCGCATTGAGGGTTGCCTAAATTATTGCTTCACTCTTTGTCTCGTCCCCAAGACATTAAGCTCCAATCATCAGAATATTCCCTTTGAAGCCTCTTGCCACAAAACCTTCTCCTGAAGGTCCCAGATTACAATTCAAAGCACCATCGGAGTTCAGTTTGATCTAACCTTTCTTTGGAGCTTCTCAATCCTCTTTCAAGGCCCCCTAATTACATGGATTAACCCAATATTTCCCATTAATGGGAAAACAGGAAAATATATTGAATCAATTACCTGTAGACACATTTCAATCAATATGTAGAGTCAAGATGTCAATGCAATGCGAACACGATGAAGAATAAAGAGGGATTTATTCGAAAACATCAATTTCAAATTGAACATGGCACAATAAATTAGATTCACATTTTAGGAAGTAGACATGTCAAACCATCTCGAGAGAAAAATATGAGGGAATATCTACAAAATAAATAAGTTAAATTTTTGTACCAAATAAGTTAGAAAATGACAAACCGATTTAAAAATTAGAAATTATGAAAAAGAGCCAAAAATATATTTGCAAGTAGTAAGAAAAAGAAGAAAAAAAAGATGATGGATGATAAATATTAAATATTTTCAAATTTGATATCACTTAATTTATTTTACATAGATTTTCTAAAATATAAGTATACTAATTAATATTAAATTATTATTATTATATGATTATACTTTGATATATTCTTATTATTATATTATTACATTTCTATTAAACTCTTTAGAACAACTAATTTTTTATTATTATGATGTTATATTCATTTTTATTTTATGTATGAACATTTAAAAAAAAAATCTATATCATCTGCTTCACAACAAATTATAATGTTATCCTTATCTTTATTCTTGAGGAAAAAAGATTTTATATAAGAACATTTACAATCTCATACTATCATTGTAATACCCAATTCAACATCATAATATATATCCCTAAATAAATTTAGCCTACAACAAGTACAATAATAACAATCCACCTAATGGATTCCACTATATACTACTATGTCTCTTACATTGACTAAATCAGAAATAACCATTTCAAATATTTTGTAATTCTATGAGCTTATCTTATTCGAAAGGATTTACTCATTATATTGTTAACGTGTTATTTCGGTAAAATGATGAACTTTGGTGTTTGTGAGTGTTGTATTAAAAAAAATTCCTTTT
Source organism: Thuja plicata (assembly GCA_018584345.1). Lineage (NCBI taxonomy): Eukaryota > Viridiplantae > Streptophyta > Pinopsida > Cupressales > Cupressaceae > Thuja > Thuja plicata. The sequence goes on along the minus strand of MU223212.1, from coordinate 81,720 downwards.
ACAACAAATTATATATATATTTGAATTAATAAAGTTTTAGATCATAGTCAAGCATCGTCATAAGGAAGAAGATAGTGGAAGATTTCATTGGTAACATAATTTTTAAAAGATATAGGAGAGGAATTACATGAATTTCAATATTTTTAATTTTAATTAAATGTAAGTATTAGATTTAACTTATATTAGAATTAAGATTGGTGATATTGTTTGGAATTCAAGAATATGATTTGATAATTATTTTATGTTATGTTTTAGTGGAAGATAAGATAATTGTATAATTTAATTTGTTGAAAAAATTAATATAAAAGTTAAAACATAAGTATTTATATATGTAGTCTAATAAAAAATACTATATATAAATAGAATAAAATAAAAATAATTTTATTATAAATTTCAAAGTTGAAGGTTGTTTGACATATCAAAAAATTAATTTTGTAAGTTTTTATAGATTTTATATTTAAATATTAATTAAGAATGATATTTTTAAGTCTAAAAGAGGTGACAAGAAAAATCTAACTTTCTACTAATGGCTAAGACCCTAATACATTAATTAAAAAGTGATATTTTAATATAAAATTGCATGATCAAGCTTTACAATTATACAAGCATTAATTAGGGATGATATTTTTTTATTAAAGAAATAATATTTACGGAGAAGAATATTTTTTATTAAAAAAAATAGTATTTGCCTAATAATTAATAATATTAAATATAATTTAATTAAGTATAATAAATTTTATTAGATTAATTTAATAATAATAATTTCTAAACTATAAAATAATTTTAGCAAATTTATAAGGATAATTAATCTACATAATAATATATATTTTTAATTATAATTAGTATTTATTTCATATAGTGCAAGATAGATAGCTAAAATTAAAATTAAAATGATACATGATTTTTTATTCGAATAAAATTTTGTAACTTAAAAATTTCACATGTATACTTTAGAAAAAAAATTAGAAAATTTAAAAATAAAAAATATTTAATTATAATTGGTTGATATAGTTTGTTTTAATAATTAAAGACTAATAATGTTAACTTATTTAAATAATTAATTATAATTGGTTGATATAGTTCTGTAGTGCATCCTAAAAATATTGAACACATTGTTTCCTTAAAATCCGTGCAATAAGACCACAAACCAATTAGCCAATCGATTTCAAAAAAAATAATTTTCATGATTTTTTTACTTAAATATTTATCACGTATACTTTAGAAAAATCTAAATAGAAATTGAAAAATAAAAATTTAATTTTTGAACTTATCATTTTTATTCCTATTTTTTTAATTAAAATATATATACATTTTTAACTTATATATTTTTCAATTAAAATATGTATTAGTTTTTTTTAAGCAAAATAAAATATATATTATTAACTTAAAATTTTTTTTAAAAAAAATTCCATGTTAATACCAGAACCAAACAGGCCCTAATTTATTTTCTCAAAATTATGATGTATAAAATATTGATGACAATAATAGGATGATAATTCATATTAATAATATATTTTTGATGATTAGTAAAGAATTAAAATAGCAAAAGTGGAACTATTTTGATGTCTACTAATTTCAAAAATTAGTTAACAATTGTCTATCACAGTCATTCCAACCTCCTTAAAAATTAAAAACAAATCATTTTATTCATTCAAAATAATCAAGTTTGACTTAAAAATTTCTTATTTGTAAGGAATATGTATAAGACTTCAATTCAAAATGATCACTTTTTGATCCTTGTGTGCATAATGAATGGCACAAAGTTTTGTCATAACTATCCAAAAGCCAATACAAAAGCTACAAACACTTAAGCTGTGTAAGAAGACAACAAAAAAAGGTTAAAATCTAATGTACATTTAGAAACTTCAAGACATATAAAGTTAACTATAATGACTAATGATATCTTTCACCTATTTGTTTTGACTTTATTTAATAGAGAATGACACGAAAAATGATAAATAAAGAATGAGACAAATGAAGGCTATGACGACTAGTGATACCTTCCCCCTAATGATACCTTTCACCTATTTGTTTTGACTTTATTTAATAGAGAATGACACAAAAAATGATAAATAAAGAATGAGACAAATGAAGTTAACTATGACGACTAGCGATACCTTCCCCCTAATGATACCTTTCACCTATTTGTTTTGACTTTGTTTAATAGAGAATGACACGAAAAATGATAAATAAAGAATGAGACAAATGAAGTTTGACGACTAGCGATACCTTCCCCCTAATGATACCTTTCACCTATTTGTTTTGACTTTATTTAATAGAGAATGACACGAAAAATGATAAATAAAGAATGAGACAAATGAAGTTAGCTATGACGACTAGCGATACCTTCCCCCTAATGATACCTTCACCTATTTGTTTTGACTTTATTTAATAGAGAATGACATGAAAAATGATAATAAAGAATGAGACAAATGAAGTTAGCTATGACAACTAGCAATACCTTCCCCCTAATGATACCTTTCACCTATTTGTTCTCACTTTATTTAATAGAGAATGACACGAAAAATGATAAATATAGAATAAGACAAATGAAGTTAGCTATGACGACTAGCGATACCTTCCCCCTAATGATACCTTTCACCTATTTGTTTTAACTTTATTTAATAGAAAATGACACGAAAAATGATAAATAAAAATGAGACAAATGAAATTAGCTATGACTACTAGCGATACCTTTCCCGCTTAAAAGGAAAAGTGATGTAACACGGAACGTGAAAATGATGTAGATTCGGAATTATGGTTTTTTCTCTTTATTAGGCAAAGTGAAATCGATTCAGTTTGTTTGGATTAGGTAGGAAACCCCTCTACCACCCCCTCCATATGACCGCCCCCTAAAACAAAGGGGGAAAAAGTCGGATTTATCTAGTTGGAAAGAAAGAAAAAGCCTCCTACCGACCGATGACCCATTCGCCCAGGGGTGGAATTATCGGCGCGCAAATTGCTCCGCGTAAAGCCCAAAATGTGGAGGGATTTTACTGACTCTTGCCCTATAAATTGCACCCTCTTCCTCCACACAATTCTCTCATCGATTCTGAGTGATTTCTTCTCATCAGACGAGCAGCCTGCTGTGAGTTCTGAAGCGCAGCGTTAGGGTTAGGGTTTGCACCTCAAGGAATTGAAGGTTTTTATAGCCTTAGGGTTAGTACCTGGAGAAATTGAAGGTTTTTATAGCCTCAGGGTTTGTCTCTGGAGAAGTTGAAGGTTTTTACAGTATCAGGGTTTGTCTAAAGAAATTGAAGGTTTAAAAGTTTTTATTTTTTTGCTGGTCTGTCCGATTTTTGTCCTGCCACAATGCCTCATTGCGGCAGGATGCATCTCCCTCATATTTCTTTGCAGCCGAGTTCGAAGAAAGGAGAGGATTTTCAGAAGGATGTGCCCAAGGGCTGCCTCGCCCTTTACGTTGGACAGGGAGAAGAACAGAAGCGTTTTGTGATTCCGGTGGAATACATAAACCATCCTCTGTTCGAGAAGTTTCTCAAGGAAGCCGAGGAAGAATACGGATTTGAGCAGAAAGGCAGGATCGCCATTCCATGCCATGTCTCCGACTTTGAGTATGTGCAGGAGGTGATTGACAGAGAAAGTCCTGAATCTCACCGCCGTGCTCACGTTAGCTGCTTTGGTTGATAAAAATGCAATTCACTCGGTCTCTGTGTGAGCAAATAACTCACCTGGCTCACAGGTGTTTTACGTTTTCATTTCTTATCTTAGGGTTTGGGTGTTTGATAATCCAACCGATGAGAGAGAAAGAAGCGTGTACATGTGTAAAAGTATATATAAAACATGATTGAATTATTCTTTTTAATCATACTTGTGCGTGAAGAATCGGGAGTTTATGAGGGCATTTAGGAACACAGAACTAGGGGAGAGGATCTAATAATCGATCGGCGTCCTAGTAACTGTTATAGTGACCCAGTATTCGTCATAGGGTTTCGTCATAGAGACCCCCAATAACCAACTTCAAAATGGTCATTTTCTACACACACAAAAACTCAACAAGTGTTAGTAACACGCCCAATAGCCGTGCACCACGACACTATTAACTAAACACTATGGTGCACGGTTATTGGTACAATTTTGTTTTTATTACACATCAACTTGCACCAAAAAGGTTACATCATGCTCACATTTAGAAAACACAAACAAAAACAATCGGATTTCTCTAACAATATCAATATATCATAATAAAGTGCACATTTAGTGATGGGTGCAATAGCGATCGGTTATTGGGTCTAAAGTGATTATGTTTTGAATATTTTATTGTCACCTATGGGGGGGTTTGGGGGCGGCTATCGGGTGCCACTTTTGAAATGGCACTTTTTGACCACTTTGCGCTCAATGATCTCTACAGAGAGATCGACGAATACCCAAAAGCCGAAACCTTAGCTTTAAGCTCTCGACTCACCTACAGAGACACTGGAAAAATTGAGGAAATTCGCTTTACGGTTTAGGAGTTCTAGGTGCACGAAGTTAGCTTGGGCGGCTACCGGGTCCTTTCCCCTAGGTGTCGCGTGACCAAAAAAAATTAGAAAGAAAAAACATGAATGAGAAAAGCAGCATGCGCAACAATTCGCCTAATTTTAACCTATATAAATTAATAGTTATTATTTTTTATTCCTATAGTAATATTATTGTACTCAACAATCTTTGAAGAACACCAAATATGGATTCTTGAACCTTACTAAACTTTATGGAAGCATTTTGTTTCAAAAAAAAAAAAATCATTTGATAAGTAAGAGATATTTTCCACAAGTCAAATTGTGGTATTGCTATTAGGATTTAACTCTGTAGTTTTTGAGTTAAATTGATAACTTAAGTTTCATAAGTCTAGTGGTTCACAAGAACCCATTTCTCATGAATGCTCACAAAGGTGAAGTATTGGGCCTTCTCGAGAGGTCACCTATCTCAATACTGTGCCAGCTCAAGCATGCTTGACTATGAAGTTTCCTTCATGGTTAAGCCCACTTAGCTTGCAACCCCATTTGCAAAACCTTCAACAAGTGTTGTGCCTTGTGAAACATTCGTTAGAGAGCAACTTAAACTCATCAATTGAAAAGTAGGAGATATTTTCCACAGGAAGTCAAATTGTAATATTACTATCAAGATTCAATTGTGTAGTTTACTTGAACAGATGGCCATGTTTTATCAAAGGACGAGCTCACACATCAAGCGGAATGTGGGTTTCTTTATTAAGGGAATGGGCAATGCAGAGAAGTTGTTGACAGTGGGTGCTCTCTCATATTCATGATTCCTGCTTCTCAAAAGAAGGAAGACAAGTGTCACATGAAAGTTAACTAGTCAAGCCTCACCAAGATCTCTCTCAATCTTCTTACATTACACAAATAAAATAGACATTCATTCACCCAAAAGTAAATGTTTGCATCAAGTTTCTAATTAATCAGAAACATGGACACGTAATCATTTTGGAGAGGCCAGATTGGCAGCCGTGTGGAAGAGACAGAGGTGTTCAGAGAGTAGCAGCAGCAGCAATGTGTAAAGTATATGTCTTGTGTCCACTCAAATTCATGTCGATGGAATGGAGATTTCCATGGTTGTCAGCCACGGAAATTGGGAGTCCATGTGATTGAGGAAAATAGGGCAGCGAAAAGGCGTAGACAATGCTCTCTGCGCTCGCCTCGATTCAAAATCTCTTTCCCATCTCACCGTGCCTGATTGTGATGTATCTATTATCGTTATCACCCTCACATTCGTCACATTCATCCTCCTCTGTGGAGAAATTGTGTGTATTGTGGTAAAACCATTTCACATCCCTCAAGGGGCCTTCAATGGATTCCCTAAAAGCTTTGCCTTATGATAGCTATGCGTGAGATTTGCCCATTTTGCTTCGCACATTCGCGGGGTCCTCTCACAAGCATTCGAAGCATTTTGTCGCAGAGAGAGGGCGACTTTCTGCTAACCCTGGCAAGTAAATCCCCCTGCTGCCTATGTTGGTTTGCCTCGTTTTCCATAGAGTGTAAGTCCCTTAACACCTCCTTGCTTACCTCTTTTTTATCTGCGGGTTGTCTATCTACCTAAATTTCGCAGTCTCTGGGATCATCTGAGACATGAAATCTATTTCTCCCTTGTTTAATCTTTGCTCTTTTGGGGTTATATCTTTTGGTTTTGGGTTTCCCCAAAATTGTTTTAGGTCCCTTTGTGTGCTTTTTGCTTTGTTTCTGTCAGCAGATAGGGGAAAGGTGTTTCTTCTACCAACTGTGTTGATAGTCTATCCTCTTCCTCATATTGTTTTATAGTCATACCTTGAATAGCTTCCTCTCTAGCAGCTTTATAATCCTTCCTCCAAGGGAGGTGTTAAACTGACCTCGGTCCAAAAAATTCACCTGGTTAGCCATGAGATCTTCTGATCCCTTCCAATCACAAAGGCTTGCATGTTTTATTCGGTCTAAAAGCTCATCTTCTTCTAGTCCTTTCCCTTTATTCTGAGATCCATTCTGCATTTGTGTGGGCGTAATCTTGGTAGTTTCTCCTTCCCACACATCAATCAGTTGCTTCCATGTTCCATGCTCTGTTCCTATTGTGATAAAATCTGGGATTGGGTCATTGCTTTGTAGCTTTATTAGGATTCTTGGGTGTATTGATGCATCCTTTGTGCTGATCACTTCCGGTGTCTATTTTATTTCCTATATGTTCCAAGGTTATTTCATCCCAATATTCCATTGAGAGATTGTGTAGGTTCAACCATACAGGGTATTCTCTGATCTTTTTTTTTGTGGGGTAAAAATTTTCCACCCAATCTTTTAAGTAAACTCCTCTTCGATTTACTAAATATGGCCCATTGTTGAGGATCTATTCCTTTCCCTCTTTCTCGACACAGATACCCATATAAAAGTCATTCGTTAAAGTTTTGAGTTTTAGATTGTTTCCCCATACCTCCCTACACCACCCCCGAATGATGGAAACCGATGGCCATGGGCCCAGCCATTTAAAGAAGAAAGCCCTTTCTCTAAAAGATCTTACTGCATCTAACCAAAGAGGATTTGAAATCTTAATCATAGACATGACCTCATACCTGATGTTTTCATCCTCTGCATGAGGTTGTTGGGGGTGTTCCTCTAGTTTTTCCTTCTCCTCAATCTGCTTTGGTTTATAGAACTTGTGTTCGATCTTTTTGAAGTCAAAGTTTCGCCCAATCCTTGTGTAAACCGGAGCTTTACCAACTGTTCTGTGTTGGTTCTCCCATCTCCTTCCATTCCCATAAGATCTTTGCACTGGGTATTGATAACCATTTCCCCCATTCTTCCAATTATTTGGGGTCTTCATACTCCAGCTTGTCTGATTTCGGTTGTTAAAAGGACAACTTCTATAAGCTTGTCCACTATAGACTCTCCTTGGATGTGCTCGGAAGCCTGCCCTAGCTTGTGTCTGCATCACACCCGTGCGTTCGAAACTTGCAAGGATACTTGCTCCCGCCTCTCCCTCATTTCAAACTTTTAGTTTTTACTTTGATATATTCTTATTATTATATTTTTATATTTCTATTAAACTCTTTACAACAACTATATTATTATATTATTATTATTATATTATATTCATTTTTATTCTTATTCTTAAACTTCAGAAAAAAGAAGAGTTTATATATGAACATTTTAAAAAATATACCTACATCTAATTCGATGTTATCCTTATCTTTATTCTTGAAAAAAAAAAATTGTATATAAAAACATTTACAATCTCATACTATCATTGTAATACGCACTTCAACATCATAATATATATCCCTAAATAAATTTTAATACCAGAGAAAAACTATTAACTTAGCCATCAAACCTACGGCTCCTGATTTGTATTAGCCTATCAACGATTGAGTTTATCTTAGCTATTTCCTTGTGAGATCATGCTGACGCCCATTCCTTGTATACGTCAACAAAATCATCTAAATTTCCATTGTCAATTACCATGAAGCCGAGCCCACCACCAACAACAATACATTCGGACCATCTCTTTAGAAAGGCCAAAGAGTTTCTCGTTTTTAAATCCATGACTATTAAAAACAATTTGTGCACGATTCGAAAAGATTGAAATGAGGCAATGATAATATTGTATATTTAAATTATGTATCTATCCTAACACGCTATAAAATATGAAAATTTCATGTAAAAATGTGTAATTCTATGAGCTTATCTTATTCGAAAGGGTTTATTCATTATATTGTTAACGTGTTCTTTCGGTAAAATGTTGAACTTTGCTGTTTGTGAGTGTTGTATTACAAAGATTGTTTTTACTATAAATTATATATATTATTGAATTAATAAAGTTTTAGATCATATTCAAGCATCGTCACAAGGAAGAAGATAGTGGAAGATTTCATTGGTAACATAATTTTAAAAAGAGATACGAGAGGAATTACATGAATTTCAATATTTTTAATTTTAGTTAAATTTAAGTATTATATTCAACTTATATTAAAACTAAGATTGGTGATGTTGTTTGGAATTCAAGAATATGATTTGATAATTATTTTATGTTATGTTTTAATGGAAGATATGATAATTGTATAATTTAATTTGTTAAAAAAAATATTTAAAAGTTAAAATATATTATATTAAGTATTTATAGATCTAGTCTAATAAAAACTAATATAGATAAATAAAATAAAATAAATATAATTTTATTATAAATTTTAAAGTTGAAGGTTGTTTGACATGTCAAAGAATTAATTTTATAAGTTTTTAATATATTTTATATTTAAATATTAATCACGAAGGATATTTTTAAGTCTAAAAGAGGTGACAAGAAAAATCTAACTTTCCACTAATGGCTAACACCCTAATTCATTAAAAAGTGATATTTTTAATATAAAAATGCATGATCAAGCTATTACAATTATACAAGCATTAATTAGGAATGATATTAGTTTATTAAGGAAATAGTTCTAAAAGGGGTGACAAGAAAAATCCAACTTTCCACTAATGACTAATGCCCCAATTCATTAAGTGATATTTTTTTAATATAAAAGTGAATGATCAAGCTATTACAAGAAGAAAGGATATTTTTTTATTAAAAAAAAAAGTCTAAAAAATGTGACAAGAATAATCTAACTTTCTACTAATGACTAATACCCAAATTCACTAACAAGTGATATTTTTTAATAGAGAATTGTATGATCAAGCTATTACAATTATACACCTAAGCATTATTGTAGGAGGCATATAGACTTAACACATTAAAAATAAGAAAATGATCAAATTTCACCTTTTCAATACGATGAACATACTAAAGGTGACAACAATGTGACAAACATTAAAAAAAATCTAATTAATACTATTTTTTTAAATTAAAATTTAGATTGGAAAAACTTATTCGAAATCCTAAATTTGTAAGATTTTAATGAATCCCAATACACCATTTTTAAAAAATGTTCTTAAGTCCACGCAAACATGGTTGGTATTGAAATTCATAATAATTTAAATTTAAATTTGTGATAGTTGAGGTTAAATGAATTAATGAGTGAGTGAACAAAAGTTAAATAATTGCATGAGGAAGTTGATTGATTGTATAGATGAGTGCACATAACATATTGGTGAGTGGACTAAATAGATTGGGAGATGGAGTGATTTGACTAACAAGTAAAGTCATTTCGATTTATTAGTTAACTAAAAGAAATGGAATTTAAAGATTTAATTATTATTTAGTGGATCATTGGAGAATGTGGGGTGGAATTTAGATATTAATTAATTAATTTATAGATAATAAATATTAAGTATTTTTTATTAGAATAATAAATAAAATGAAAATTAATTAATTTAAATTAAATATTGAAGAATTATTTAATAAAATGATGATTTATAAAATAGTAATGACAATAATAGCATGATAATTCATATTAATAATATATATTGTTGATGATTAGTAAAGAATTAAGATAGCAAAAGTAGAATTATTTTGATGTCTACACCAATTTTAAAAATTAGATAACAATTGTTATTATAGTCATTCTAACCTCCTTTTCTTTTATACCAAAATCTATATATTTTTATTATTTTATTTGTATTTCAAATCTAATCATATCCAAAATAATCAAGTCTAACTTAAAAATTTCTTGTTTGTTATCATGTCTTTTACATAAGCAAGAACATTTAAAAATCTTTTATAGATGTTTATTATTTCTTTTAACTAAAAAATATTTTATTTGATCAATAGTCGTCTATAGGTATTCTCAATATCTAGTAGTGCAATTTCATTTGTGGTGGTCGAACAAGTTAACAATGATCATTTTTTAATCCTTGTGTACACAAAATTGGTCATAACTATCTAAAAGCCAATACAAAAACTACAAACACTAACACTTATAAGAAAACAACCAAGAAAGGGTTAAAATCTAATGTACATTTAGAAACTTTAAGATGTATAAAATTAGGTATAATGAGTACCGATACCTTCCCTATTTGTTTTAACTTTATTTAATAGAGAATGACATGAACAAATGATAAATAAAGAATGACACGAAAAATGAAGTTAGCTATGACGACTAGCAATACCTACATATGACCGCCCCCTAAAACGAAGGGGGTAAAAGTCGGATTTATCTAGTTGGAAAGAAAGAAAAAGTCTCCTACCGACCGATGGCCCATTCGCCCAGGGGAGGAATTATCTGCGCGTAAAGCCCAAAATGTGGAGGGATTTTAGTGACTCTTGCCCTATAAATCGCACCCTCTTCCTCCATACAATTCTCTCATCGCTTCGCACTGTTTTCTTCTCATCAGACGAGCAGCCTGCTGTGAGTTCTGAAGCGCAGCGTTAGGGTTAGGGTTTGCACCTGAATAAATTGAAGGTTTTTATAGCCTTAGGGTTTGTACCTAAAGAAATCGAAGGTTTTTATATTGTTAGGATTTGTCTCTGGAGAAGTTGAAGGTTTTTACAGTGTTAGGGTTTGTCTAAAGAAATTAAAGCTTTAAAATTTATTATTTTTGCTGGTCTGTCCGATTTTTGTCGTTCCACAATGCCTCATCGCGGCCGGATGCATCTCCCTCGTATTTCTTTTCAGCTGAGTTCGAAGAAAGGAGAGGATTTTCACAAGGATGTGCCCAAGGGCTGCCTCGCCATTTACGTTGGACAGGGAGAAGAACAGAGGCGGTGTGTGATTCCGGTGGAATACGTAAACCATCCTCTGTTCGAGAAGTTTCTGAAGGAAGCCGAGGAAGAATATGGATTTGAGCAGAAAGACAGGATCGCCATTCCATGCCATGTCTCCGACTTTGAGCATGTGCGGGAGGTGATTGACAGAGAAAGTCATAAATCTCACCGCCATGCTCACGTCAGCTGCTTTGGTTGATAAAAATGCAATTCACTCGGTCTCTGTGTAAGCAAATAACTCAAACCCTGGCTCACAGGTGTTTTCCGTTTTCATTTCTTATCATAGGTTTTGGGTGTTTGTTCATCCAACCGATGAGAGAGAAAGAGGCGTGTACATATGTAAAAGTATATATAAAACATGATTGAATTATTCTTTTTAATCGTGATTTGTGCCCGAAGAATCGAGAGTCTGTGAGGGCATTTAGGAACACAGAACTAGGTACCGCGTGACCAAAAAAAAATTCTCAAAAGAAAAAACATGAATGAGAACATGCTTTTGGCATGCCCAACAATTCACCTAATTTGAACCTATAAAAATTAATAGTTATTATTTTTTATTCCTATAGTAATATTGTTGGACTCAACAATCTTTTAGTGAACTTTATGGAAGCATTTTGTTTTTGGGAAAAAAAAAAAACCTATTTGATAAGTAGGAGATATTTTCCACAGCAAGTCAAATTGTGGTATTGTTATTAGGATTCAACTATGTAGTTTTTGAGTCAAATTGATGACTTAAGTTTCATAAGTAGTGGTTCACAAGAACCCATCTCTCATAAATGCTCACAAAAGGCCTTCTCGAGAGGTCACCCATCCCAATATTGCTCCAGCTCAAGCATGCTTAACTATGAAGTTTCCTCCATGGTTAAGCCCACTTAGCTTGCAACCCCATTTGCAAAACCTTCAACAAGTGTTGTGTCTTGTGAAACATTCATTAGAGAGCACCTTAAGCTCATCAATTGATAAGTAGGAGATATTTTCCACAACAAGTCAAATTGTAATATTGCTATCAAGATTCAATTGTATAGTTTTTGAGTCGAACTCATTTCAAGCTAAGTTTCATGAGTAGTGGTTCATAATAACCCATCTCTCATGAGAATGAATGGAACACTTAGCACTCATTACATCTATGTGATGCTCCCAATACTGCTCCAATCCAAATGTGCTTAACTATGGGTTTCCTCCAAGGTTAAGCCCACTTAGCTTGCAACCTCCTTTTTCAACAAATGTTATGCCTTATGAATTATTCATTAAAGAGCACCTTAAGCTCATTAATTGATAAGTGGGAGATATTCTCCATAGCAAGTCAAATTGTGATATTGATTCACAATTTTCTTCTCATCCCTATTTTTTAAAATTATTTTATAATTGTTGATGCTTATAAAATAGACATTATATTGAAGTAGCCCATTTAGAGTGGCAGTTGAAACTCTTGGTTGGTGAGGCTGTCATCAAGGTTCAAACCCTCGCTTGGTCATTGTGTTTGGTAGTTTAAAAGGTTGTCCTTTAACAATAATAAAAAAGGTAGCCATTGTGTTTGCTTTACAATCCCTATTTAATTGCATTGCTTATAATAAACTTAGATTTCATTTTCTTAAAATGTGTTATTATTATTTGTTTTAACTATTTTATGGTAAGGAAAAATATTAAGAGAAGATGATGAGATGAGAGGAAAGGTATTGTGATTGGAGGTTCTCTAAGAATTAAATATAAGACATGCATGTTTTTTATTAAGGGAAAAATGGTTTTACATTGACTAGAAACCCAAGTACAGAGCAAAAAATAAACATAAGAACCAACTACAAACCAACATCTAGTTTGATGCCAAGCAAAAGAGAACAAAAACCGCGGAACACCACCCCAAACCACCTACAAACTATTGACTAGATCTGCATTCTTTTAAATAAAATCAGCATTGATACTCCTAACTTTCTTAACTAAATTATTAATGGGGTAACCCCCTTGTTCTTGTTAGAGTAATAAAGTGATTCCACTTATTAATTAAATTATATTGATTTAATTATTAAGTCACTTATTATCTCTCTTTTACTTAAGCTAACCTTTAGGCATATAATAATTAATTCTTTTATTAATTATTATTATGCAACCTAGATTTTCCCTTTAGGGTTTCCCATTTAAGATTTCGGTATCCTTTTATAAGGATTCCCTCTTTGTAAATTATTAAAAATTAGATGGTTATTAATTATTTGAGGATGTTATTCCATTGAGAGCTTTTCTCCATTGTTTGCACAAGATGTTTCCTCTTCCATCAATCTGTTATTTTTGGCCTCCATAGATTTTTTGCTTCTCTTTTGGTGACAAGTTTGCATACAGGTGATTCTTGAGAGTTGTGGGTTGATAGTTTTCATCAACTCCAATATGGTATCAAAGCTCCAGATCTTCATGCCCCTGTTCTCTTCATGAGAGATTTGGCCTTGTTCTTTAATCTGTGTTTTTGAGAGGTTTTTGTCTCAGATTTTAGTGGTTTTGGGGAGGATCTTTTGTTTGGAGTAGTTTGAGCAAAAACTGACATCTGGGTTGTGTCCGGAATACCCCCAAAACCCCTATTTTCATAGAAGACACGTCTTATTTGGACACAGTTGAAATATGAGCCCTCTTTTTTGCTGGCATGACCTTGGCACATTTTTTGAGGTAAAAATCCGCCTCGGTTTCCATGTCACTGATATTAGCAGCCATAGGCCCAAGTTTTTAAATATTTTTTTTTGTGTTTTTTTTATATTAAAAAAAACATGTGTTTTTTTATGTTTTTTTTCTTTACAAAAAAAAACATAATATTTTTTATTGCTTTTTTTCATTAAAAAAAATAATTTTTTTTTCTGCCATTTTGGTGGGAAATTTGGAGGCAGATTTTTTTGGAGGAATTGCCAGTTTAGCAAGGCTCTGCCAATTTTAGCTGAGGTTTCATGAGGTTCACTTCTGTTTTGACCTCCCGGTGGTTTTTTGCTCATATCTGGAGCAAACGGAGGCCGATTTTTGACTTCCTTATATCGCCAGAAAGCTCTTTCTGAGACATACGTCTTTCTGGAGGATAGATTTTCTGACTTTTCGATCTTGCAGGTTTTTTCACCTGTCAAAGTCAGCGATATTTTTTACACTCTGGGAGCCATATCTTGCTCTTCTGGACTCCATTTTTTTACTTTCGCATGGCTTTGGAAAGCTGGTTTTGTCCTCTTTCTTCTTCTATGGGTCTCACACCCAGATTTTGCTCCAAGTATCTATGTATTTAGTTTTTTGCTTTATGACATCCTGGTAGATATCTTGGATGTTTGAGGTCCTGAGATCATTTCCTTCTGTGAACATTGTATACACCTTTTCTATAGCTTTCTTTTGTAAACACACTGAAATAAAATGCCTGCAATTGCATTGCATATCTGGGATCTTGTACACCTTGTGCTTGTTTGTACTCGCACTCAATTATAAAGTGCCATGGGGGGTTATGATGTTTTGCATTTTGTGCTCATCCACCTTTGTCAAGTGAGTGTCCCTTCCACGACATTAGCCTCATGATATGTGTCTAGAAGATCATTTCTTCTACTTTGACACCGCCCTTTATCCTGTGCTTGTACCTTCTTCTGCACTATTGGTGTTCCTGATTCTTCTTCTTGTAGTTGTTTTTGGCATTGCATTTCAGTGTTCCTGTCAGACCTCTCCATGTTCAGCATTATGGGGGGGGGGGTATCTCCTGTTGGTTCTAATGCTTCCTTGGTTCGATGGAGTGATCCATGTATTCAGTATTTGTTCCTATGTACTAGGCGGATGCAGTGGCTAGTACCTATGCATTTCGGTGAAATGGATCATTTACCATATAGACACTCTTCTTTCATTCCTATTTTGGAGGCATTCTTCTATCTTCGATTGATTAGCTCTTCAGGCTTTGTTTAAAGTCTTCTCTACCTGATCATGTTCTATTATAGTGGAGGTTCCAACAGTCATTTTTTGACAGTGTTTGCAGCTTCATGCTTCAGAGGTGTTCTACATGTTCTTTCTTTGTTTCTATTTTCTGGGACATTCTCTAGTTTGGAGGCTTCTTCTGTCCTTCACTAGGCTTCATCTTTTTTTGGAGAGGGGTTTTTCCCACTGATTTTTCTCCTTTTCTCCTCTTTACAGAGATTTTTGTACTTGGGTACCTCATCAGGCCTTGTTGTCGGGACCCATTTTTCCTGCTTTCAGTAGTTGTTTCTAGGTTTTTAGCTTCTCCCTAAGTTTATCTTAAGGGGGGGTGTTAGAGTAATAAAATGATTCCACTTATTAATTAAATCATATTGATTTAATTATTAAGTCACTTATTACCTCTCTTTTACTTAAGCTAAACTTTAGGCATATAATAATTAATTCTTTTGTTAATTATTATTATGCAACCTAGATTTTTCCTTTAGGGTTTCCCATTTACGATTTCGGTATCCTTTTCTAAGGATTCCCTCTTTGTAAATTATTAAAAATTAGATGGTTATTAATTATTTGAGGATGTTATTGCATTGAGAGCTTTTCTCCATTGTTTGCACAAGATGTTTCCTCTTCCATCAATCTGTTATTTTTGGCCTTCATAGATTTTTTGCTTCTCTTTTTGTGACAGGTTTGCATGCAAGTGATTCTTGGGAGTTGTGGGTTGATAGTTTTCATCAACTCCAATAGTTCTTACTTCTTAACCTGGTAACAGGGCCTGATAGAACATCCTTCTTTACTTTTTCTGTAGAAGCATATGTGTCCTTGTTCAAACTTGTGTCGTTGAAGTGCGCTTGTTTAGCCGACTTGACGCTCACAAAAGGCGAGGCCTCCATATCCTTAGACAAACCTTCCAAAACCTCATCCTCATAATTCTACTTCCTGAGGCCCTCGATGGAGTTTTCCATGGAAATCTTGCTGACTGCAACCACCTCTCTGACCTTATCCTGTATCATCTTAAGGGTATCCTCCACTCATGATTATCCTTAAACTAGCTTATTCCCCTAGCCAAAATATTAGTACTTTCCACAATAGTATCCAATTGTTGTTTTGAGGAGGGAATGCTATCTTTCAGGCTAATAATTTCTACCACAATCCAAGAGAAAACCAAAATCTAGTTATCCCTTAGACCTTGATATCTTTATTGATACTTGGGGTCTCCAAAATAGAGGGCCCCTTCTCATTGGGGGTATTATTCCCCATCTCCACATGTATGATCTTATTGTCAATTGGGTCACTATGCTTGGGCAAAACAGGAGAATTTGGGACCGTCGCGACCATGGCCACATAATTTTTCCCACGGGCAGCCTTTTTAGCTCTCACTGAAAGAGACCCAAATAGTTTCGAAGAAACAACAGTGGCCTTTCTTTTACCTTTCTTGTCCCTACTGGCGTCTAGAGAATCTGGAATGTATTAACCAGGAGGGACATAATATGAGCCCTCATCGTTAGAGACCACAATCCTTTTACAGGATGGCAAATTCGAGGGCTTCTTTCTTTTACCAATATGAAACACCTCACCCCCTCTGAATCCACTGTATCTCATTCTAAAGAAGTATCACCATAGTGCACTATAACATTCTTTTTATACTCAATCCTCATTTTTGGAGGAGGGTTTCTCTCCACATGCAAAGCTTTCACATGTTCCATTAACAATAATATTAAACCCTCATGAAGAATAAGACGAATGGGGTTTTTGGCACGAGCAGGTTCAAACTATGATGCAAAGATGATAGCAGGTAGAAAGGCAAGGAAATGCATTTATTATGCCTAAAGTAATTTAAAATCACAAAATGATAACCGAAGATGCCGGTAAATTTTTCATCCAAGGTAAGGTGTCTCATTATTACCTCAACCACATCCGACCATGGTGCCTTAAGGGATTCTCTATCATTTCCACTATCTATGTTCTTTTTGACCTTATCCCTTTCTCTAGGTAGGAAGAAAATGTCCATAGCTTCATTAGCACTCTTCTTGTCCCTATAAAAATTCCTCCCTTCAATGATACTATTTGAAACCTTGGCTATGAGATATTCATTAATCTCTAACTCCTGTCCACACACACACACACAAAATACCTTTCTTCCAACTAGAAATGAAGGCATTTGTAACCTAGGCATTAGACTCATGGAGTCTTCCATATACCCTGTAATACCTCCCATAGAAATTTCAGACCAAATTGTCTCAATATTTTCCCACTTATCATAAACTATTGGCTCCAATCTATTATGATCACCTCCCATGGTGGTTGCAAGGTCAATACCCACAATCCCATAATTCAAGAGGCAAAAAACCCAAATTAAAACTTGCAGAGTACTCAACCACTTAAATAAATGAGGATCCCTTACAAAAGATAGTTCGCACGTAGGAAGCCATCATTTCCAAGGCAAGGAGCAACAAATCACTTTCCAACATCATGTTGTAGTGACATCTGGATTTCTATTGGGATAAATTGTAATTAATTTCCCAATCAATCATGTGTGGGGAATTAACTCCCCAATTAGTTAGCATGTCATCCACTTGGTTACCCTCTCGATAGACATGGGAGATTTTATAAGAATCAAAATAATTTGACATTTTTTTGCAATCCTCACTAATGTTTTTAATCGTTCATCTCGAGAGGGATAAACAATTCAAAAAATTAAAAGATTTAACAAATCACTTTCAAGCCTAATTTTTTCCATACCTTTATCCTTGGTCATTTTTATTCCAATGTAGGTGGCAAAAGCCTCGACATAGTGGTTTATCTGAGTACCCAAACGGAGGGTCACGACCAAGACAAACCTACCATTGTGATCACGAGACACTCCCCCACATCTAGCAGGTCCATGATTACCTTTCACTGCCCCATCAATATTGATCTTGAACCAACCCCGAGGCGGAGTTGACCAAGCAACAACAACCCTAAGACATGCTTGTTGGAACTATATATAGAGATATTTCATGACAAATATTCTTACAAGAGAGGAAGGAAAAAAAGGTTTAGGGACAATCTATTATATGGATAATGTGTCATAGTGATGGGTCGAAAAGAATTATCACTATTTCTATTGTAATATTATAGCATGATAAGTTTTTATGAATATTTAGTATAAATATAATCATTCATCTAAGGAGGTCCTTGAGTGTGAGTTGAAGGTTTTTACATTTTTTATCAAACCATGTCTTCATGAGATGGTGACTATCTCTATGACTTATAGGTCTAAAAGTAGAATGCATGGTTGCATAAGGGCATAAAAAGTGATACATAAAAAGGTTAACTATATTGCATCATGATATATTGAAATATAATCAACAAAAGAGCACGAGGGAGATGTCTCTGGCATGGACAATGAGGAAACCCTAGAGGGCATTGATAACCTGGATAGAAAACCCGATAGTGACCCCAAGGTTTTGTTCTACACAAATATTTTTTCGTTAACACTTAAAATTTTGGGCAAGTGCACAAAGATGGGGGGCCAAAAGGGGGGTATAGGATTTGTCACTTTTTCCTGAAATTTAAGCAAATTCTGAACTTTGACGAGAAAAACAAGATAGTTACACTCAAAATTTGAAGATGTGACAAGAACAAGAGTTATAGTATTTCGAATCTAGTTTTTAAATTATTATTATTTTTTAAATTGTTTTAGATTAAGGGTCTTAAAAAGGGGGAGCACACAATTGGTCTTTTTAAAAAAAAAATGTAGCATAGCATCTGGTGTGCTCTCCCTAAAATGTCAAAAAAAATTTGAAAATTTCTAATCGCTCTAGTGAGAAGTTATATAACACCAAGTAGTTTATCCCATATTTTTTGACTAATTTTTTTATGAATGTATATTTTTTTTACAAATTTTCAAATTAGACACATCCTAGAAATATGAAATTTGAGCATGCTCCCCCTAAAAATTGTTGAAAACTAATAAAAAATGAAAAATTATTTATTCTAGGTGTACAGAATGGAGTATAGTTTTTAAAAATGTATTTTGTTTCAAAATTCAATGAACGAACCAAAATCTATGCCCAAAATACTTCATGGTTATTGACAAAAATCAGACCTACTTTTTGAAGAAACTAGAGATGGAAAACTTAACATAATCAAAATTCAAAATAAAATATATGGTTAGATAGCTAACACAGAGCTTAACAAAATCACAGTGTCTGATTTTGTCTATGGTGAACCCATGTGAAAACTTGACGAGGAGCACAGATGAAAATATGAGAATTTTTGTATGTTTTCTGAAAAACACGTCTCAGACTTGTTATAGTCGTCTAAGCTTTTGCGCTGCATGCCCAAGGAAAATCCAAACATAAGGCTTGGTACTTCCCAAGGAAGTTAATATGGTGCATGTGATATTTGGTGTGTTCCATATGTAAAAAACAATTCTACATATAATGTGTGCCATATATGGTGCTAGCCTATCAAAAATGCATTTTATGCATTATCAAATTAGGATTAATCTCTTAACATGAATATATACATGAAATATAACATTTAAGTATATAAGTCACATTTCAATATGTGTTTTTCCTCTCTTATATTTTAAGTTATATTTCATGTATATATTGTCAGGGTGTTTGAGTGTGGTTTTAAATATCTAGGAGTTGTAAAGTATATTTTAGGTTTTTTATTATCATATAAATTTTTAGACTTAGTCAAATTTTAGCAATCAGCATGCTCCTATCATTATTCTCTCGTTCATTGTATCTCACTCTCTTTATCTCCCCCAAGGCATATACCTATCTCTTTCCATCTCTTATCTCTCTCACCTTTCTCTCCAATCTCTAGGTCTATGCCACCCTCTCACTCTCTCTAGCTTGCCTTCCCTTTTGAGGGTGCAATAAAATGTATTGATATATCCTTTATATCTCTCTCTCACTCTCCTTCTCCATCTCTTATCTCTCTCACAAATCCCTCCCCCCCTTTCTTCCTCCCTCCCTCTCTACCTCCCCTCCCTACCTACCTTTATATCTATCTCCCTCCCCACTCTCTTATTTTATGTTTGTATTCTCTATGTTATTGTCTCTCCTTATCACCCTCTCTATCTCCTATCTAGGTTTCCCTCTCTCCCTCTCCACCTCTATACCTCTTCATCTATGCCTTAGGATACACATCTCTCTATTCCCTACTATCTATCTCACTCCTATCTCTCACCATCTAGGTTTCTCACTTCTCTATCCCTTTCTAGGTACCACCCCTTCTTACTCTACTCTCTATTTGTTATTCTATCTCTCCTCTTCTCCCTCCCTCCCACCTCTAGGTAATTACTTCTCCTTTTACTTTATAAGGTATAGGGTTTAAGGTATATAAATTGTTGAGGTTATAGGTTTTTTAAAATATAATGTTGATATAGGGTTTAATAGGGTTTAGGGTGCAAGTTTGATGGTGCAGGGTTTAGGGTACATAGGGTTGAGGGTATTTCCTCTCTCTCTCTCTCTCTCTCTCTCTCTCTCTCTCTCTCTCTCATTATATCATTTTCTCTTATTC